>OX463842.1:31899805-32029569 GCA_949825065.1 Odontocerum albicorne
TTAAAAATATATTTTATTTATATTATCGCCTAAGACTCAACTGTACCATATTTTAACCCTTTTAATCCCACGGGACCGGTTATCGCCCCCAACTGGTGTATGCGAAAAATCCCACGGGGGCCGACCATCGGCCTCAAAGTTTTCATGCAAGTTTTTATGTTGAATAAATAAATATTTTTTTTTATGAAATATGAAAATAACTTATTTATTTTACAC
This sequence comes from Odontocerum albicorne, assembly GCA_949825065.1. Lineage (NCBI taxonomy): Eukaryota > Metazoa > Arthropoda > Insecta > Trichoptera > Odontoceridae > Odontocerum > Odontocerum albicorne. The sequence continues at coordinate 31,900,022 of OX463842.1, forward strand.
TCTACAGGGAGTTCTCCACAAAAAAATTAGGTTTTAAAACTAAATATTAATTTAGATAAAAAATAAAATATAAACTACTGTTTTTTACCCAAAATATGCTTGGGATGTTTTGCACATTTTATGCAAAATTTGCTGGCATTAAAAGGGCTAATAATCAAAATGTTTTCCTGGAAGGAACATGAATTTTTATATTTTGAGAAAAAAATATATAATTTGATTAGATGGATATTTTGTTTAAATATGTTACGTGTAGGAAAGTAGCAGTTGACAAAAGAAAATAATTGATAATGAATATTTTTTATATAATCAAGAATTGAACACAGTCATTCCCCAATTCTTTATGAACTCTGGTTTAGTTGGCGCTTGTCTTGCATCCGGGGGTTATGCTATCTAGGAAAAAAAGGGTTCCCAATTTAGTTTTTTAAATATATTAATGCATTATGCCAATTCTTAGCAAATATGATAATATAACACTTGCCTAATATACGGTACAAAGTGACGACCTTATTGCCATGTGATAAAATTTGTTCTTAGTAACCAAAAGGATGCTAAAAGTTATGTAAAAAAAAACTAATTATAACACTATTTTTGGTCATCATAGAAAATAAACTCAATGCGTCCACCTGGAAGACATGCAGAAGAATTATGTATTTATTTTTTTAAGAATAAGTTTAAAGACTTTTTTATAAACTAATTTTTTCAATTAAAATTATGTCATAAAGACTTTTTTTTATTTCTCCCTCATTGGTTCACATTGATATATTGTAATTTTTCTAAAGGTACGTAAAATATAACAACATAAGTTACATATTTTATTTATGCTATAAAATTAAACGGAAAAAAAACTACACAAAAATCTCATTAAACTTTATCAGAGTGGAAAGTATGATGGGTATGAAAATATATATTACATTAAATTTTATTATATTACATTCAGGTATATCAGGTCTGTAAATATGAAACCGGAATTTGCTCATAGATGGCTCTAGTTGTCAATGTAGTGACTTAAACCACGTCATTGGCGCCTTTTTCTTGTGTTTACATTTGTCAAAGACTTTTAACTCACAACAATACAACTTTAATACAACTACATATGTTTTCATAGTGTTGAACATGTCTGTTTTTGTGCCTGAAAGCTACGATTTGCAGATGGCATTGATTTTGTTACCATTTGAAGAAAACTGCTGCAGAATCGCATCGAATGCTTGTTGAAGCTTACGGTGAGCATGCTCTTAGTAAATCACAGTGCTTCGAGTGGTTTAAAAAATTCAAAAGCGGCAATTTTGACGTGAGAAACGAAGAACGTGGAAGACCAAGAAAGTTTGAAGACGCCAAATAGCAAGTATTGTTGGATGAGGATGACGCTCAAACGCAACAACTCACGGATCAATTAAATGTGACACGAGAAGCCGTCTCCATACGTTTGAAAGCCATGGGAAAGATCCAGAAGGTAAGAAAATGGGTTCCACATGAACTGAATGAAAGACAGCAGGAAAACTGAAAAACCACTTGCAAAATGCTGCTCGCCAGGTACAAAAGAAAATAATTTCTCCATCGCATTGTGACTGGCGATGAAAAATGGATATATTTCGAGAATCCTAAGTGTAAAAGATCATGGGTAACTCCAAGTAAACCAGTGACATCAACTGCAAGGCCAAATCGCTATGGACGGAAGACAATGCTCTGCTTTCTGTGCTCTGCTTCTTACGAAAATGGCTCGATGATTGGTTTGCCTCAAAAGAGCAACATTTTTTTTGGCGTGGCATCCACAAATTGCCAGAGATGGGAAAAATGTGTAGCTAGCGATGGGCAATACTTTGAATAAAATATTTTTTACCATTGTCATACAATAAATGTGTATTTTCTATAAAAAAATTCCAGTTTCATATTTCAGTCCGCTACTGTTCATCTTAGTCATGAACTATTTAACTAACCAGGAAATGAACAGTCTCCTAAAGATCCTACTATTTGCAGACGATATCGTATTAATAAGTGAAAAACATGAAGACCTGCAAAATAGTCTGGAAAGGTGGAGAAGAATCTTGGAGGACAATGGATTGAGACTGAGCAGAAAGAAAACGGAGTATCTGTACCTACCATTCGAGAACACAAATGCTGTCACTCCCGTAATGCAAATGGATGGAGAAACATTACCAAATTGTGACTCCTTTAAGTATCTAGGTCACTCATCCATAGGGATGGAGGATGTGCAGCAGATGTAACACATAAAATTAGTGTGGGATGGATGAAGTTTAGATCAATGACGGGAGTTCTATGTGATCCGAAAATGCCAGTAAAGTTAAAAGGAAAAGTATACCAAACGATTGTCAGACCCGCACTCCTCTATGGCTCCGAATGCTGGACGATGTATAACTCTTACTCTAAGCAACTAGAAACTGCTGAAATGCGCATGCTAAGATGGTCAGCTGGTGTGTCCCTGAGAGACAAAATAAAAAGCTCACACATTCGTGGAAGCCTAAGTGTTACAGACATCAACAGCAAGATGGAGGAGAGACGATTGAGATGGTATGGGCACTTTGGACGCAGAGTACCCGATCATATTGTGAACCAGGCAATCTCCACGGATCTGCCTCGAATAACAATCAGAGGAAGACCCAAGAATTCATGGGTGGTGCAAAAAGATAACCTGATGCAGAGGCACGGCCTGGGGGATGTAGTCCAGGACAGAAGAGCATACAACTTGAGGACGAGGAGAGCTGACCCCAACAGTCTTCGCAGACAATGAGTTGGGATGGAGCCAGGGAGAAGATATTACAGATAATTGATCTTTGCATTTTTTGCAATGTCTCGAATCTATCCATACCTATGCCAAATCAAACCTAACCAAAGATTGCAAAATTTTGGGGTACATCTGTGGTGCTGTTTTTGACAAATTATTAGTCAACTTTTGTTTACTCTTCAATCAGCTGATTGTGTGAAAATTATTAAAAGCATCTGGAATTGAATAATGCCTCATGCACATGCATATTTACAAATATTTTTATTATTAAGGGTTTTGTTAGCCCCCAGCTAAGGGTAGGTAACCCTGACAGAAAATTCCACCGAAGAAGGCAACGGGAAACCACTTCGGTCAACCTTCCCCAGGACACCACTATGAAGAGAAATCAAGCAATGGCCCCGAGTCCCGGGCGGTCCTTAAATGGACCAGGGGTGCGAAGAATCTCCCGGCTCAACATAGTGAATGACATGGTGAGGATTGGAACATGGAATGTAAGAAGCCTTTATGCAGCTGGTAAAATGGACAATGTTGTACAGGAAATGATGAGAATTGAGATTGACATCCTTGGTATTGGTGAACTCAGATGGACTGGAACAGGAGTGCATCAACATGAGAAAGGCAACCTGTATTATTCTGGAAGTGATATATCTGACAATAACCACCGGAATGGGGTTGGCATATTTGTATCACTAGATTATATTAAATTTGTTAAAAAGTTTGTTCCCATATCGGACAGAATTATGATTCTACAGTTAGAAGCGCGACCGTTCAATGTAAATATTATACAAATATACGCACCAACAGCTGACACTAGATATGATGACGAAGTTGAAAAACTGTATGAAAGCATCACAAATGTTCTGAAATCGACAAAAAGTGATGATATAAATATTATAATCGGGGACTTTAATGCAAAGATTGGAGAGGGCCGACGTTCACACTTAGTAGGGGATTATGGTCTAGGCCAGTCTAATAACAGAGGTGATAGAATGTTTGAGTTCTGCGAAGAGCATAATATGGTAGTTGTGAACACATGGTATAAGCTTCCGAAACGCAGACTATACACATGGAAATCACCACAAGACAATCCATCTTGCCCCAATCCTATCAGAAACCAGATTGATTATGCACTGATAGGAGAAAGATTCAGAAACAGCATTAAAAATCGGGTCGAAAAGCCTGTGGACCCGATGAAATCCCTATGGAGGTTATCGAGTTGATAAATGAGAATAATATTGATTATTTACTTGGACTGTTTAATAAAATATATGACACAGGGACCATCCCCCAAGATTGGTTAAAATCTGTATTTATTACATTGCCCAAAAAACAACACCCAAAAAAATGTAATGATTATCGCCTCATAAGTCTTATGAGTCATATTCTGAAATTGTTTCTTAAAATAATACATGCCAGAATAAGACTGAAATGCGAGCGAGATTTGGATGACACTCAGTTTGGGTTCAGGAATGGTTTTGGTACCCGTGAAGCGCTGACAACAATAAACATATTATTACAAAAATGTTACGACCAAAGAAAAGACATCTATGCTTGTTTTATTGATTATGAAAAAGCATTTGACAGGGTTAAACACACATATTTAATTGAGATGCTGTTGAGATGTGGTGTAGATGAAAAGGATGTGAGAATAATCAAGAATCTGTACTGGGACCAAAACGCTATCATTAAATTGGAAAACGGAAACACCTCACAAGGTATTCCCATTCAGCGAGGAGTCCGTCAGGGGTGTGTTCTCTCACCAACTTTATTCAATCTATACTCTGACTTGGTCTTTAAGGAAGCGCTGACTGAGACAAATCTCGGTGTGAAGGTCAATGGGGTGGTCATCAATAATATCAGATATGCGGATGACACCGTTCTAATTGCGGACAGTTTAAAAGGCCTTCAAGAACTGCTTGATAAAGTTGACTCCGTTGGTGAACGTTTTGGTATGAACATTAATGTGAGCAAAACTAAAATGATGGTTTTTAGCCGAGAATGTCATCCAAATGTCCACCTTACGCTAAGGGGTGTTGTTGTCGAGAGGGTGAAACAGTTCAGGTACCTGGGAAGCATGATTACTGAGAAACTGGATCCTGACATTGAGATAAAATGCAGAATAGAAGCGGCACGAACGGCTTTTAATAAAATGAAAAACCTTCTTTGTGACGATAATATAAACTTAAAGCTGAGACAAAGAATGGTCAAATGTTACGTATGGTCTGTCTTACTTTACGGCGTAGAGGCGTGGACTCTTAAAGTTAACATAATAAACCGCCTTGAAGCGTTTGAAATGTGGATCCACCGTAGAATGTTAAGAATATCTTGGACCGATATGATAACAAACACTGATGTACTACGTAGAGCCAATGCAAATAGAGAACTATTCACCACTGTTAAGCTCCGTAAAACATCATATTTTGGCCATGTAATGAGAGGTGACAAATACACCGTACTTCAGCTCGTCATGAAGGGGAAGATCGAGGGCCGCAGAGGGGTCGGCAGAAGGCAGCTCTCCTGGCTTCGAAACATCCGACAATGGACCGGCGTCAGAACTGTGGGGGAGCTGTTTCGCGCCGCCCAGGACGGGGAGGCTTTCTCTCAGATGGTCGTCAACGTCGGGGGGACCCGGCAGGACACGTGAAGAAGAAGAAGGGTTTTGTCAGAAAAAGGAAAGGTTCGTCCAAGATGGAAGGAATATTTTGAAGAACTGTACGAGAGTGGTGATATTAGTAAAAACAACAGTGAGTCTGGTGTAGCTGAAAATGGCGAGCGTTTGGAAAATCTAAATGAGTTCAGTCTACAAGAAGCACAAATGGCTGTAAAAGACATGAAAAAAGGGAAAGTGTGATGAGGTGAGCACAGAACTAATAGTGTTTATGGGGGTGAATGAATGATCGAGTGGCTGAGACAGTTTTTCAACAAATGTTGGGAATCTGACTACATATTGAAATACTGGAGGAGTGCAGTGTAGGCCGTTATATAAAGGTAGGGGTGCAAGAATGGAGCGTGGAAGTTACAGAGCTGTTAGTTTGCCGAGTGTAGTAAGTAAACTGTATAGAAAAGAAAGTGTGGGATGCTCAGCGTGCCTTTGTAAGTGGAAGAGGATGCGTGGATCAGATTTTCTCTGCATACGCATGGGGAAAGATGTATGGAAAAAAAGTATATGACCATGTGATAAGGGATAAGCTATGGAAAATATTGAATGAGTATGGTGTTGAATGTAAATTAATGTGGTATTGCGTCATTATATATTGAAAGTAGAGCATGTATTAGAGTGAATGGTACCTGGACTGAACGGTTTAATAAAAGATCTTTCAAATTGAGCAGTTTTTTAATTCTTGAATAAAACACACAATTTGCTTTGATTTCAAAAAACTTTTTATTGGTCATTGATGTATGACATTTAAACACAAAAAACAATATCTGCCAAATGTCCACCTCTTGCAGCTCCACACTTTTGTCAAAATTTTCGATGACATTTTGGCATAATTGTGGTTCTAGCTCACCAATAATGCGAATAATTTCATCCTTCAGCTCAGGAATTGATTGGGGGTCATTCTTATAGACCTGGCTTTTCACGTAACCCCAGAGAAAATAGTCCAACAGTGTCAGATCACATGATCTTGGCGGCCAATTAACATCACCGTTTCCAGAGACTACAATACATAAAATAATTCAACAATTTGAACGTGTTGTTGTATTGTATACGACTCCATTTTTATAAATGTCATACATTACACTTCCCAAATGTTACAAGACCTAGGCAAGTTCGCGATCCCATTTGTGTTTATCCAAGAATTAAAAAAACCGCTCAATTTGAAAGACCCTTTATTTCGAAAGGGGGAAAACAAGGATGTGTTCAAATGCATCAACAGAGGTAATCGCCACATCAGTTTGCCCAAATCCTGCCTGTTTTCTAATCTGCACTTCTATCTTACATATTACGCAGGGATATTCTGAAATCATTAATGAATTTTCATGTCTTACTGCAATATTTGATTTAACACAACCAGATGAACCTTCGACTTAGTATACACATTCAGAAGTCTGTGGGTCTTGTAATAATCTTTGCAACAGGTATAGACTTAGCCCATCTACTTCTATGAGATACTGGTGGGTGTGGGGATACTAAAAAAAGTAAGTTGCATCTATGGCAAATTTCTTAAGTGTCTCCACGATCCTGTGCTGTTGTCCTGAGGAAGTAGTAATGTGATTTTCAACATCTTTATGGGAGATTTTGTAAAAATATTTGATATGACAAATCACTGGATTTTATTGACGAAAATGGTTTAATTATGTATTCCAAATACTTTTTGCACCTACTTACCGACTTATTGACTGGTCAGAAGATCCTAATGAAAGTATTTTTAGTTGAAGTAAAAAAAACTTGATCTTGAGAGCGTTTTTTGCAAATTTTTGCATACAACACCAGAGGGTAAAAAAATATAAAGTCAAGCGCAGATTTTAAACACTTTTATTCAAACAGATTTTTTATAACAAACAAAATTATCTTTTTTTATAGAGACAAGGTTTAAGGGTTAATTCTGGCAGTTTATTTCTCTTCTTAATGTCTGATTCTTTTTTAAAATCCATAAAATAAAATAGGTTATTTGTAAGGTCTGACTTGATAAGGGAAAACCCATATTTTTGAACACCTTGAAGGAAATCATCAACATTATCAAATCTACTTTCTACTTCTGCAATCTTCAACAGTCCCCTGAAAAATAAATTAATTGAATTTAGTCAAGTACAACCAAAATCCTAAATACATTGCAGATTCAGTCTTTGTCAGGCAAATTTAAAAAGCATTCTCTTTTCTTGCTACATAGCTATTTTAGAATGTACGCAAAGCTGCTAATAAAGTTTAGAAAAAAATAAGTTCAGATGAAATAAGATTTGAAATCTGCTGATAATGAAACTCTCAATGCCAGCTTGCTTGGCAAAATGCTAACAATTAGATAGTGGGTGCTGAGCAGGACATTGAATATTATTCAGTGTAAGTGATTTGTGAAATGTTACATATTTTTCAATTGAAAAAGGTATTGGATTATCTGGAAAGTAATTTCACATTTCTGTGGCGTTATGGCAGAAGTTGATATGTCCGTTTTTTGTCATTTTGTGTTTATTCTCCCAATTTATAGAAAATATTTCTCAGCATGTGGCAAAACTTGGTGTGTCAGTCATTATCCAAACAAAAGATATATTGTTTGGAAAAACTTAAAAAATGCTTATTTGTACTGATTTTAACAGCTTATCAAAGTTAATATTGCTTCTGTAAACTAAGGTAAAACGGACATATCAACTTCTGCAACAACACCACAGATTTTTAGGTCAAATTAAACACAAAATTGCATCCAATTCATAGATAGTGGTTTTCAATAACTTCACTATCTCACCCATCTCGTAGTATGCTGCTTGATTTTGCCATTATCAGCGGTAATTAACTTCCATAGTGGACACGATCTTCGAGTGTCATATATTAATTAAGTAACTTTTAAACCGCATTTGACACACAAGATCGTATACTGTATCGTCACCACACATTGTACATATATTTTTTTGATTTGTTGCATTTTTCCTTTATGGCAACAAAAAAGCATTAAGCACTGAAAAAACCATTTATGTTCCATTTTCAAAATAAAGTAAAAAAAAAATCAAGCAATTTAAGTAAACAATTGCCTTTCATTCTAATATAATATTCAGCACATTTGGAATGAATTCAGCAAAAAATATTTTTGTCCTAACTACATCTATCTGATAAACTACTCTCTGGACTACTTATTTATTACATACTGCATCAATTGATTGAATTTAAAGTTGAATAGTAGACATAATATAAATTTTAAACTTACCCTGTTTTGAGAATTCTGTTAGCCTCTATAACGTAATCCATGAGATTTGTTCCCATAAGAGATAAGCAGAAAACAACAACATTTACTTGTGAGGAGAGAAGTGGCAAGTGAGACATATCACAAGCTTGTACCAATGGATCCAAGGAAACCAAGTCAAAGGAGTGAACTTTATGAGGAACAGACTTTGATAAGCGGCCATCTCCACATCCTAAGTCTGCTATAGTGTAATTTTCAGGCCTAAAATATTTAAAACATGATTAACAAGTATAGGATTTTTTTCATTGAATTCTAAACACGCAAAAAAATCTTGCAACATATATTTATTTTTATTTTATCAACCTAGTTTTGTAAGTTGAAGGATTGCTGAAAAATAATTTGTTTCTTTTACTTATTGACGGATCAGATATTGATATGGATGGATCAGATATAACTTATTGACAGATCAGATATTCATCTCACATTTATTATTGCTCTGCTGTTAAAAATAAAAAATCAGAATATAAAAACAAATCATAAATCATTTCAATACCTATATGAATTAAATGCATAGAGAAATTATATAAAATACATCATTCAGTAATAACATACATAACACTAAAGATATTTTCAGGTCAGTGTAAGTCATGAATAATTTTTAAATGACTAATTAAATATTGTAACATGAGAGCACAACACTGTCATTAATACCCATTGAGCTTCTCACTAGGTAAAAAAATGTTTTTATAAAAAAACTGAAAATCAACTAAATGCAACATAGGTATCTAACAATTTAAATTCTTCAAAAGGAATTGAACGTCTGGTAAGTACATGTACCACACTTGGGAAAAGCTGTGCTAAATGATTATATATTATATTTAATTGTAAACATAGTTAACAATTGTATTCTCCTTTGATACAACTTTCAAAGCATTAAAGCTTCTGACCCTTGATAAAGAAACATAATTGTTTATGACTTTATATAAATTTGGATAGATGTAAACATATTTTGTCAAAATCCTGCAATTGCGACTTATTAATTTTCATTGAAAATGCCCAACAGATATGGGACCTTCTTTTAAACTGAAAATAAATGTTTGCATCAGATGGAATGAGAGCTATACGTTGTATAATAAAAATATTCATGTTCAATCCATCTGTTGCACAGGCCTCTATTATGTTCCTTTGCAGACATGTTATTACTAACCGTATTCCATTGCACAATCCATGTGATGGCAAAAGATTCCTTGACAGCATAATAACACATCGATCAATAAGTCCCTACTAACTACTAAACCAACATTTGTTTGCCAAAATTCTTCTTTATTCATCAACATAGTCTCCTTCAAGAGCGATACATTCATTCCAACGCTTTCCTAACTTTTCTATGCCAGCCGTGTAGAACGATTTATCTTTGGTTTCAAAATAGGCGTTAGTTTCGGCAATCACTTCTTCATTGGAACCAAATCTCTTTCCCTGGAGCATCTTTTTGAGGTCTGCGAACAGCCAATAGTCGCTGGGGGCCAAATCTGGAGAATACGGTGGGTGTGGAAGCAATTCGAAGTTCAACTCATGCAATTTGGCCATCGTTACCATTTTGTGACACGGTGCATTGTCCTGATGAAAGAGAACTTTTTTCTTCTTCAAATGGGGTCGTTTTTTTGCAATTTCTGCCTTCAAACGTTCCAATAACGCTATGTAATATTCGCTATTAATGGTTTTTCCCTTTTCAAGGTGATCGATGAATATTATACCATGCGCATCCCAAAATACAGAGGCCATAACCTTCCCGGCCGACTATTGAGTTTTAGGTCGCTTCGGATGACTTTCACCGGCTGCTCTCTACTCAGCTGACTGCCGATTTGATTCCGGAGTAAAGTGGTGGATCCAAGTTTCGTCCATTGTCACAGACCGACGCAAAAACTCCTGTTTATTTCGCGTAAACAGTGCCAAACAGCACGTTGCGTTGTTGTTTCTGTTCCATTGTGAGCAAACGCGGCACCCATTTTGAAAAAAGCTTTTTTATGACCAAATGTTTACGCAAAATAGTGTAAACACTATCCAATGATATCTTCAGGATGTCAGCTATCTCACGCAACTTTACTTTGCGATTTTCCATCCCGATTTTGAGTTTTTTTTTTATGTTTTCTGGTGTAACAGCCTCATTTGGACGACCAGAGCGTTCAGCATCATTTGTGTCTGTACGACCGCGTTTGAAATCAGCATACCACCGACAAATGGTTGTTTTCGATGGAGCAGAGCCCGGATAGCACTTTTCAAGCCATTGCTGAGTTTGAACGGTATTTTTTCCCATTAAAAAGCAATGTTTTATCAACACACAAAATTCGGTTTTTTCCATTGTTTTGAAAATAGCAAAAGTAGCATCACTAAAACCACTGTAACTCAATGACACAATGTCATGAAAGTTTGACACTTAACTTCTAAAGGTTGGTACTAACTGAGAATGGTATGCATTTGTTATTAGAGGCGCCATCTGTTGGTTAGTCTCGGGACTTATTGATCGATGTGTTAATAACACCTATTTTTAATCTAAGTTCATGAGCAGGCATTCCTTATGGAGTAAATTATTGAGAAACTCTTCACAATAAGTGAAGTGATCACTTAGTTCTTCACTTTCTACTGAATTCACATTTTTGTAAACAATCTCTTCTTGAGAATATATATTCTTTATTAATTTTATTCATGTGGCAGGGTGCCTATCGATGGGACAGAATGACATTTTCATTGAAGTTTTGAAAATTCTTTTTTTCATGTTGGATATTTGATTTTTGTTTTAATAGCGGTACCGTCTGTGTCTCCTCAATGGATGGTGTTATTCTTAACCTCTAAACGAGTATGGCCGTACGGTATACGGCGAGCGAATTTTTACCTCAAGAGAGTATGGACGTACACGGTACGTCCAATGTTTTTATTCCTGAATACATGAATTTATCCATAAATCAGACATGGCTCAAATGTTTTTATGTATTCAATTATTTTGTATATGGCGGCCGCAATTACGTTTTTTATATCACATACACAATCAATTTATCATTTTACTTACAAAATCTCACTCGCTTAGAGGTTAAAGCAGGCAGAAGTTATCTGGTGCAATGGGTAAGGATTTTTGAAGTTGTCGTGGAGAGATTGATTTTTCCTCATTGCTATTCTACAGAAAGAAGTAAACTCTCCATAATGGGAGAAAAGTATGAACCTGGCAATAAGGAATATATTTCTGTGCCATAAATTATTATTAAAAAAAATATATATATTTTATTATTTTGTTTAGATATGAATCTTTTTTAATTAAATTCTACATTTTGTTTCATTCAAAATATAATTATTTTCTTAGTAGGTATGTATTTCTTTCCATAATAATACCTTAGTGAAATACATAATAAGATATGTTTATATTATATATTATAACTTTGAATATTTGAAGAAAATGACTGACATCTGTGTGAGACAGAGCTCATTGGAAATTAAATTAAATTCACAATCCAGCACATGAAGGTCAGAATTTCAAAATTCAAGGACTTAGTAGGTGAAAAATATTTTTGTTGAGTAAGAAAATGTTTTTACTTACAAGGTGGAAACATCTTTTATGATGGTATCCAGAGGATTAAGTGGCCATTTGTTCACCTGTTGTCTATATCCATCATGATACGCTTTAAAAGCAGTGGGATCCTCCCCAAACAAAGTTTTTGTTACTTTGCTTTCTTTTGAGTACATTTGTTCATTAAGGTATCGGAATCTGGCTCCTAATAAAAGGAAAGGAAATAAATTATTAGCTTTGTGATAATTTTTAATACTTTATATTTAGAAAGAAATTATATTAAAAAAGTTACCTTTGAGTCTTTCCATCATGCGTTCTCTCAGAGACTTGGCTTTTAAATCCCTTGGTGGTTTTATTTTTCTTTCCAAACTACCATTTTCAACTAGAGTACCATCATTTGTATCGGGTTGATTTTCAATGGATTCATTCTTCAGCATATCACATACTTTATTGAGAAAAGAAGTTTTTTCTCTCTTAGATATAACATTGTTCAGTGTCTTTTCAGGAGTTATTTTAATATTTTTGTCACTCAACTTAACGACAATTTTATTATTTTTATCAGAGACAGATTTTTCAGTTATCGAAATGGAATTTAGAGATTTTTGTTTACTTTTCTTACGCCTTCTCTTTCTATTTTTTTCAGTTTTACTGAGTTTTTCTGGCGTTACTGATGAGTTATTATTTTGTTGAACAAGTTTAATATTACTTTGTTGAACAACTTCAATATTATTTTGTTGAACAAGGTTTTGTTCTTTTCTGATCTTCTTTAGCTTTTTCTTGGCATTTTTTTGAGTAGGTTGTTTGTTATTCGGTGTACCTCCATTGTTTTCATGTGAAATGTGGAGGTTTGTTGAGTTATCAGCTTCATTGTTTATATCTTTTTTATTCACTTCCTTATCTTTCTTTTTGTTTTTTTTCTTTTTTGGTGCTATTTCATTTTTATTATTAGGAGTTTCAGTCACATTAGCATCGGAATGTTCATTTTTGGGTATTTTATTTATTTGATCTGTGTGTTCATCTTTTGAGCGTTTTCTTTTTTTATTTTTCGAATGGTTTTTTAGACTGGATTCAACATTTTTATTATTCTCATCAATGGAGCTTTTTCTTTTTTTCAAACCATTTTTTAGATTAGATTCAACATTCTCATCAAGTGAGCTTTTTATTTTTTTATTTATAGATTTACTTTTTAGGCTGGATTCGGCATTCTTGTCCTTTTTATTATCATCACGTTTGTTACTTTTATTAAATATCTTTTGAACAGGAAGATGGTTGATTGCTACATCTTTTTCTTTGAAGAGTTTAGGTTTTTCCTTTTTGAATTGTTTATCATTATTTAAATTCTTCACAGAAAAATTTTCTTCATTAATACCTATTTTGTTGTTATCATTTAGGTTGGAATGTACAGATATATTATTAGGTTCTTCTTTACCTGATTTGGATTTACTTTTTAGCTTCAACTTTTTTATCTAAAAACAATTATGATGCTGTTAAGTGATAACAAAATAAAATATTCCTAAGCTCATAAATAAAAAGTGTTCCAAAAAAAAATGTATACACACTTTTACATCGTGTCGTTTACTTGAACTTACTGAAACAATTTGTCATATCATGCATTCGTGAGGAGTTTAGGAATGAGGACTTTTATTTTAAGCAAGATGGTGTACCTCCCCATCACCATTGTGATGTGAGGACCTATATTAGAGGTAGCGTTGAATAAGCCCCGCACTCCCCAGACCTCGTGCCAATGGACTTTTTTTATGGGGCCTCATCAAAGATAAAGTTCATGGCATAAAACTGGCAACAGGCAATGAATTGAGAGCACTCATTGAAAGAGAATGCGTGCAAATATGAAAACAAACAATTCGTGATGTTTACAATTCCACATTATCATCAGTGCATGGACCAGAACACCCATCAATTTGGACACTTGCGATATCTAGAATAATTCCAAATCTGTCCTCTTTAATTTGGAGTTTTAATCTTAGATTTACCTTAATGAATACCGAATTTATAATCTTTCGAGTGTAAATATTGTTTTAGAACACCCTGTATAGGATGATATATTACAATGACTAGACAACCAGCCTTAGCTATTAAGTCTAGGCTCATCTTGTGTGAACCTGTTGGTAGTGGCAAGCTCCCAAAACAAGGGGAGGAAATGATACCGGTAGCATCCTAGATATTTTACAGTTTACATTTTTGTTCATGCAAAATATGTTACAAAGGAAAAATATAGTGGTTATATTAAAACAAATAGCACATGTTAAAAAATAATAATTTTTGGAAGAATTCAATGGCTGAGAAACATTTCAGAAAATAGATATTTGCATGCTTTCTATTAGAAGTTCTTGACAAAACATACCAAATTTTGATGGTGAGATTCCTCTGGTACATCGACGTCCCATTCCGGCGGAGCGAAATATTTAAAAGCACTCATTATATATTTAAAATTAATCCATAAAAAACAACATTCCTAGTCAATAAAACGTCAAACATTTGATAATGTTATTAGAATATAAATGCATACAATAAGTCGACTGGTAAACAGATCTGTCAAAAACATAACCTATAAAAATAAAGCGTGTTAAAAATGTCAATCTTTGAAAAAGTGTTGCCAAATGTTTCTCAAATGGGCGGTCATAAGATTTTTTTAAATAAATCTATTAAAACTATTTTCCTGAGAAAACGAAGGTGGGGAAAAGGATAAATACATTTTGAGTTGGTATTTTCTTGAGTAAATAGGTAATGAGACCAAAAACTTGTGGATTGTATCTAAATCACAGATCGATCCGTATATTTTTGATAGGTTGCACTGCTCTAAATGTGGCAAATTAACTGAGTGCAATTTAATGTCGAACAGCAATTGTAGATTTTGACTCTCAAGGTGAATGCTCTTATTATGATTTTGCAAAAGTATTTGTTAAGGTAAATCATTGAATTTTTTCAAAAAAGAGGAATCGATTTGATATTCCAGATGATCTTTTATTCCTCTTACTAACCGTTTGTTCGAAAAATATATAATGGCAGTTTTTCATTTGTTTTATTTTTATATTTATAGATATATATGAAAAAAAAAATGAAAAACTAAAATCGACTTTGATTTCAATTTTTGTTTACATATTTTAAAACTTAAATTTTACTAGTATTATTAAATTATGAACTATGTGTCAACTAGTATAAATAGTGTGTAGGAATCCCAGTAGATATTATTTTCAAAAATCCTTCAGTTACGCCACGTAATTAAGTACATCATATGTATTATGATTGGAATCAGTGCCGGAGTCAGAGTTACATATTAAAAAATTCTGGAGTTGGAGTTGGAGCTAGATTTTTTGCCGGCTCCACAACACAGGTTTTAAGTCTGGTGCCGAATTGTTTGACTGGGGTAAAAAAAGGGTAAATTTGCTTTAATTACTGTTCTAGATATGGGTGCTGTTTTTGATATAGTTTATCATAAAATGAGTATAGGGTTTTAGGCAAAGTTCTCACCTGGGTAGAATCTTATTTGTAAAATAGAAGGCAATCCGTTGCTATTCATCAGGAAGAATATTCTCAAAATATTGAGTATGGCGTACCACTAGGGTCGGTGTTGGGTTGGGATCTCATCAGCGCGGAGGGTTTTGAGCCTCAGATTTACGCGAATGATGTTCTTTAAATTCTGTGATTCAAGAAACAAGCATATTCTGAAGCAGGATGCTTCAAATGAATCTTCAAAGTCTTAAACTTGATGTCTAAACATAATTTGAAACCGAATCCAAGTAAAACCTAATTCATCTGGATGGTTTTACCACATAGATAATATCATCTTGATGGGAATGCGTACCTACCGGTCATGGCTGGTAGTATTTTTTCATAAAATAGCATCAAATTCTTGGTGTCTATCTTGAAAGTATACTTTCTTTCGATATATAAACAGATTGTACAACTTCGTCGGGCTTCTATAGTTTTAGAGATTTAAAATTTATATGTTGAAGTCTTCCAATAAAATTGTTGGTAGTATCGTGTCTGAATTATTATAAATCTGTTTATTCTGTTGTTTATAGTTAAGGCATTAACGTTGTGGAGGTTTAAATACATTGTAATTTATTTTTATCAAACAGTGTTTATTCCACTTTTTTGTGACGGTATAACCCTACCGGTTTCAAGGCTTTCCCCTCATCTTCAGGGGAGCGCAAACAAAACTAAATGCTGTTCGACCTGGTACCGATATACACGCTTCAACGGTTGGAGGCTGAGGGGTGAGGGAGGCATGGGACAATTTCGGCCAAGAGCGGAGAGATTTTTGGGAAATAACTGTTCAACAGATGTTCGTATCGGTGTATGTAAGAATTTGGCATCATCGATAGAAAAAGTATGGTTTTCACGGTAACAATGATTAGCCATTTCAGAATAAATTAAAGGATTTGTTAAGGCGGATTTGTGTTCACGAAATTTCTTTTCAAAAGATCTTCCTGTCTTTCCTATATATAAATTATCACAGTCAGCACATAAATATAAAAAACAAATCATATGAAATAACCAAAAATATTCCAAGTCACATAAAGCCAGCTTTTTACACTAATTTTAATCTCCAGAAACTCTTATTTAATGACAAAAGGCAAAAATGGAATACTTAGCAACAGTGGTGTGTATAAACTTTTATGTGCTGACTGTGATAATTTCTATATGGGAAATACATGAAGATCTTTTGAAAAGAGAATTCGTGAACACAAATCCGCCTTAACAAATCCTCTAATTTATTCTGAAATGGCTAATCATTGTCACCGTGAAAACCATACTTTTTCTATCGATGATGCCAAATTCTTATATATCAGTAGTAACGGAAAAAAATTGGACAGATTAGAGGCCCTAGAAATTTCTAAGTCAGTACACCGATCGGAACATCTGTCGAACAGTTATTTCCCAAAAATCTCTCCGCTCTTGGCCGGAATTGTCCCATGCCTCCCTCACCCCTCAGCCTCCAGCCGTTGAAGCGTGTATATCGGTACCAGTTCGAACAGCATTTAGTCTTGTTTGCGCTCCCCTGAAGGTGAGGGGAAAGCCTTGAAACCGGTAGGGTTATACCGTCACAAAAAAGTGGAATAAACAGTGTTTGATAAAAATAAATTATAATCTGTTTATTCTGGTTTAAGTACTTGATTCGCACATTTCTAGATTCCCTGACTGTTTTCAATGCAACTGTTTAGCTAATATACTCGTATGGTAGTCATAAATATTGTCTTATAAGCCCGCTTCTAAAAATATAAAAATACTACTATACACTAGCTTAAGTGTCGCGAAAGGATTGGTAACAAACTTTGTCTCTTTGTATTCAAATCCTTAATTTGATGTTTCTAGTATATTTTTCGAATCTTTGTCTGAGAGATGTTGCTTTGGAGAGCATCAGAACTTTGAGTTCTATTTTATCTATATCGAATAAATTGATTGTTCCGAATCAATTCAATAACATGAGGTATTATAATAGGACTTTTGTAATTGCTGGTCCTGTGCGGTATCTATATTTTAATAGTACAATTATTTTTTGGGAGTATTTAAATTATAAGATGTCTGTTATTTATATTTTAACATTGTCGAAGATTGTGGAAATCAAAATAAATATGAAAATAACTTCATGGATCGATTTCTAGAGAAGGATAAAGGAAAATGAAATGTGCCGATTAGCAGATCTCATTTTTTTTATTCTTTATAAGGCTGCAATTTGAATCCAAATCATAATAAAAAAAAACACATATGAAACTCTTTTTCTAGTAACTGAAGGTGAAGTAAGATTTTCTTCGGTATGTCGAATGCCTTCAAAATTTACGAAATATCAGGAAATGTTACAAAAATTCCCCGTAAAAAAATGTTCAAAGTTCTTTATAAACAACCTTCATTGTTAAAAATACTTATAAAGTAGATAATATTTCAAATTTGCGAAAACAGTTCAAATACGTCCAAAATGTTATTTAACTCGATTAAGAAAAATAAGATTTTTTATGGTAAACCGAATTTTTACTAGTCCGAGTGCCCAGAGATAAATAAAAACGAATTGCAGCATCATTCCATTAAACTCTGTAGTTAGTTTGACATCCTCATGATTCAATGAAACATGAAAATTTTGATTTTTTTTATGATTTGAATTCGACACACTCCACCGTGAAGTAAGAAACATATGCATTGTAGTCAAACGGGAAAATATTACATCTGTATTCAACTTCAATTAGTGTAATTGATCGTAATGACATCAACATTTTGTTTTTTTTTTAAATTTCATTGTGCGTTTATAATGAAATTTTAAATATTTAATGAATTCGAATGATTGAAAGTAACATTACTTACATGAAAACAATACGTGTTAATCAATATTTTTAAACAATTTACATTTTTTTGTAATATTTTCCACGATTTGAATGATTATCTCATTTGGAATACAAAGCTTAAGTCATATATAGAGTTGAGTTCGAAGAATTTTACAGTAAAATCTCGATTATTCACGCTAAATGGGGATAAATGTGGTGCGGATAACGAAACATCTGTATAATCTAAAGCAGCGGTCGGCAACCCGCGGCCCGCGAGGTGTTTTGGTGCGGCCCGCAAGATTCTCGCCGCAATGCACGTGACGGTCGATATCATACACACTTAAAATGGCTTTTAAGGAAAACAACTAGCTTGGTGGATTTCTATAGGAGTTTGCCTTCTGAAAACTACAAGATCAAATATAGCTTTAGGAACAGTTGTCCTTAATGGAGAGATGATGAGGATGATCGTTGGTTTAATAAAACTCGTTTGAAATCGGAATATGCAAAGAGGTATTTTGTTGTTAAACGTCGGTATTTATAATATTTGGAATGTGCGTGAGACGGCGCAAAATATATGTCGCCGTCTCGTTTCCGCCGCACAATATATTAATTGTTATCAAGTCGGGTATTCATATGATCTGTATGAAGGCGCCGAAGATATGTCGCTGTCTCGTTCTCGCTAAACAACAACAGCAACCACAGGGACAAAGGTCGCTACAGTGCTCCCCACTTAGTAAAGCGTACGGTGTCTTGTAGGGATACGTAAGTCTCTACGCGAAACGTACAGGTCCCTTCACCTTTCTACCCCTCCGTGTAGTATACTCGTAGTAGGGAGTGAGGGCTGGTTGAGTATTTCTGTCTGCAGTTTTCGGTGCATCTTCGGCGGTAGCAATGTATGCGGGCTTGAGGCGGTCTATTGAGATGTTGACCACTCGTCCAGGTAACTGCAACGTAAAATTTTTTCCTTTTCTCTGAAGTACGGCGTAGGGTCCGTCGTATGGTGGTTGGAGAGGCTTTTTACAGCATCGTTTCGCAAGAATACGTGGCTGCAGGTTTGAAGGTCCTTGTGTACGAAAGTTCTGCTTCCGCTGCCGTGGGCTTCTGTTGGTGCGGGGTGGAGGCTGCGGATAGTGTCGCGCAGCTATTCGACGTAGGTGCTATCCATGGTCTCTTCATGCGTCGTTACTTCTGTAAAGAAATCGTCAGGAAGTAGCAAGTTCTTTCCGTATGTTAGTTCGGCGGCGCTGACATCCGTGTTGGATCTGATTGCAGCGCGGAGTCCAAGGAGGATGATAGGCAGCTCGTTTATCCACTTTTTATTGTTTATTAGACGAGCTGTAAGTGCAGTCTTCATGGTCCTGTGCCATCGTTCGATGATGCCGTTGCTTTGTGGGTGGTATGGTGTTGTTCTGTTTTTTTCGATTCCGAGCAGTTTCATGAGAACAGAAAACAGATGACTCTCAAGTTGCCTTCCCTGGTCATTGGTGAGAGTTGTAGGACATCCGAAGCGGGATATCCAACCTTCTAATACGGCGCGAGCAACAGATTCTGCCGTGATATCCACGAGTGGAATGGCTTCGGGCCAGCGTGTCGCTCGGTCAATCATTGTGAGTAGGTATTTCTCGCCGTTCTGAGATGTAGGTAAAGGTCTGACGATATCAATGTGAACGCTCTCGAATCGTCTTGCGGGTGGATACGAAGATACGACGCTGTTTGTGTGGCAGTGAATCTTCGATCGTTGGCATTGTATGCATCGCTTTGCCCAGTTTCCAATATCCGCATTCATCGATGGCCAAAAGTAGCGTTCTTTCAGCATTTTTCTTGTGCTCCGTATGACTCAAATCGTGTAAAGCGTGGTACGCCTGTAGTCGGAATTCAACCGGTAGGTATGGTCGCGCGTTTGCGGTGGATACTTTACAATATATTTGTTTGTTTGAAGTAGGTAGGGCAATTTTTTTAAATTTTAGATTCGGTCGCAACAGTAGTATCGAGATATCTGTGTCTCTTTCTTGCGCGCCGGCTTATTGCTCGTAGTCTAACGCGGCGGGGCCGTTCACCGTCTCAATGCGAGACAAGGCATCTGCCACGATATTCTCTTTCCCTTCGATGTGCCGAATGTCACTCGTAAATTCGCTTATATATGTTATGTAGCGAGTTCTTCGTGATGTTTCGCTGTCCGATGATTTTTTTGAGAATGCGTAAATGAGCGGCTTGTGGTCGGTGAAAATAATCATTTGTCTTCCCTCGTGAAATTTTCGAAAATGTTTTACTGCCATGTATATGGCCGTTAGCTCTCTGTCGTAAGTACTGTAGTTTTTCTGAGCTGCGTTGAATTTTCTCGAAAAATATCCGAGTGACTGCCAGATATTATTTACCCTTTGCTGCAAAACTGCACCTATCCCTATGTCCGATGCGTCAGTTAAAAGAGATAATGGGGCGTCGTTCTGAGGGTGATTTAGTAGAACTGCGTCGCGTATAGTTTGTTTGCATTTTTCAAATGCGATTGTCGATTCTTCGGTCCAAATTATTTCAGTCTTATCTCGTTTTTTCGAGTTGTGTAAATACGCATGTAGTGGCGCTTGAATGGACGCGGCGTGTGGAATGCAGTCTCGATAATAGTTCAGCATTCCGAGAAATCTACGTAATGATTCGACATTTCTTGGCCTGGAGTATTCGTCGATTTGTTGACGCTGTATCCGAGGAAAATTACGTTGTTTTCCCCTAGTACACATTTCGTGGGATTTATTGTGATTCCGTATTCGTTGAAACGGTGTAAAATTTTGCGTATATCTTCTTCGTGTTTAACTTCATTTTCGGAGGCTATTATGACGTCATCAATAAATGGGAATGCGAAGTCTAGGGCAGAGAGTACTTGATGTATGAAGCGTTGGAAGGTTTGACCTGCATTTTTCAATCCAGGGCACATTCGAGGGAATTCGAATAAGCCAAAAGGTGTGATTATGGCTATCTTCTCGATGTGCTTTTCCAAAACTGGTAGTTGCTGGTAAGCTCGGTTGAGGTCGAGCGTGCTGAAGATTTTCTTTCCCGCGAGTTGGTACGTGAAATCTTTCAAGCGAGGTACTGGGTACCTGTTAGGTTTGGTGACGGAATTGAGACGTCTGTAATCGCCGCAGACTCGTAGTTCCCCGTTCTTTTTGGGTACGATAACGAGTGGGCTCGCCCACGGGCTCTTGCTGGGGCGGCATATTCCTTGGTGCATCATGTCTTCGAATTATTTCTTGACGGCTTGGTACCGGTGGGGTGGGATAGGTCTAGATTTTGCGTATAATGGTGGTCCAGTTGTTTCTATATAGTGTTCCACTTGATGTTTTGAGCCTTTCTTGAATGGTGATGGTCTCGTGACGTCAGGGAATTCGGTGAGAATTCGGTGGTATTTCTGCCCCATATCAATCGTTCGTACGGTTGGTTGTGCAGAATTGTACATTGGCGCCTTGATAGAAATGTTGGTTACTTGATATATAAGGCGGCGTCCAGCGACGTCGACTAGGAGTTTATGCTGAGTTTATGTAAAGATTAAACGGGAGAGGCTTCGCGTAACTTGATGTCCTCGGTATCACGGAGATATTTGCTCCGGTGTCGACTAGGAATCTCATTCCTGACCATTTGTCAGTAACAAATAGGCGGTTGGTGGTTCCATAACCGCCGGGTTCCGTCGCAGCCATTTTTTTACTGGTTTTCCGTTTCCCTTTGTTGTTTTAAAGGTCCACGGCGACCTGCAGCGGAAGGCATTTTTTACGAATTTGTTGTGGTAGTAACAGCATGGTGATGCAGCAGTAGAGTGTGAGCGGGAACGTGTGGTGCGTGCTTTTGATTGGCTGCAGTACGGCGATCGTTGATGCTGATAGTCATCGGAGGTAGTCCTCGATTTTATTTCCGCAACTTCCAGGCGCAGCCGCCTGATTACGTCGCTTAAGATGCGGATGGCATCTGACATGGAGGGTTGCGGCGGTACCGGTACTTTGGTCATGGTCGCCATTTCCAGCGTCTGCTAGTAATCGCGTCGGTCAGAATCACGTCGGTCAGGATCACGTTGGTCAGAATCACGTCGGGGTCACCACTTTAGGAACAGTTGTCCTTAATGGAGAGATGATGAGGATGATCGTTGATTTAATAAAACTCGTTTGAAATCGGAATATGCAAAGAGGTATTTTATTGTTAAACGTCGGTATTTATAATATTTGGAATGTGCGCAGAGAGGGCGCAAAAGATATGTCGCCGTCTCGTTTCCGCCGCACAGTATATTTATTGTTATCAAGTCGGGTATTCATATGATCTGTATGAAGGCGCCGAAGATATGTCGCTGTCTCGTTCTCGCTAAACAACAACAGCGACCACAGGGACAAAGGTCGCTACACAGCCATAAAAAGGTTTGCTCAGCAAATAATTACTATGTTTGGTAGTACATATATTTGTGAGCAAACTTTTTCAATTCTGAATTACCGAATAAACAATCACTGTTCTCGGTTATCAGATTCACATTTAGACGCAACGCGTTACTACGCGTCTCTATTTCAAAATTGCAAGCAAATATAAAAAAACTTGCAAGTCAAATGCAGCCACAAAAATTTAATTGGTTTTATTCTTCTTCTTCCTCTTGGTTTAGGTCGTATGACCTGTTTTTGACGGTGGGCTGTCCTGGGATGATGATGTCCAGCTGTCCTTCCACCTTTTCGGCGGCCTTCCTGGTAATCTCCTGCTGTTAGGGTTTTCAGTCTTATATCCTCCATGCGGTCCACATGATCTCTCGAGAACCGCCTTTTGCTTCTTCACTTAGTTATAGGGGAAATAATCATGGAGAAACCAAAACACATAAAGAAACCTCCAAAACTGGCAGAAAAGTTTAATATCGATCTCCAACAAAATGATGAAATATGCAAGTGAGGAGCTAATGATAGAAATTAAGAAATTATTCAATAAAATATTGGCACATGGTGAGACTCCAGTAGAATGGGCACTAGCATCACAGTACCGATATTTAAGAAAGGAAAAAAAAGAAAAATAAGAATAACCCAGAAAATTACCGTGGTTTTATTAACTACTCGTACAATAAATGTCGTAAAAATATATAATTAGCGTTTTATTTTCAAAACTAAAATATTTGTATACAAATATTGAAGGTACATAGGTTTGTAAATATGAAACACATTTATTGTATGAAAATGGTAAAAAATATTTTATTCAAAGTATTGCTCATCACATGTTTCCCATCTCTCAGGCAATTTGTGGATGCCACGCCAAAAAAACTGTTGCTCTTTTTAGGCAAACCAATCATCCAGCCATTTTCGTAAGAAGTGAAGCGCTGCTCAGCAAGTGCGTGTTCCATCGATGCAAATAAGTAATAATCGGATGAAGCCAAGTCTGGTGAGTAAGCCGTATGCGAAAGTATTTGCCAACTAAATGCCTCAATCGTTTCCTTGACCAGTTCTGCTGTCTGCGATGGTGCATTATCATGAAGCAAAATCTGTCTTTCATTCAATTCATGTGGAACCCATTTTCCCACCTTCTGGATCTTTCCCATGGCTTTCAAACGTATTGAGACGGCTTCTCGTGTCATATTTAATTGATCCGCGAGTTGTTGTTGCGTTTGAGCGTCATCCTCATCCGACAATGCTTGCAATTCGGCGTCTTCAAACTTTCTCGGTGGTCTTCCACGTTTTTCGTTTTTCAGGTCAATATCGCCATTTTTGAATTTTTTAAACCACTCACAGCACTATGATTTACCAAGAACATGCTCACCGTAAGCCTTGACAAGTATTCGATGCGATTTTGCAGCAATTTTCTTCAAACGGTAACAGAAAATCAATGCTGTCCGCAAATCGTAGTTTTCAAGCACAAAAACATCCATGTTCAACGCTATGAAAACATATGTGGTTGTATTAAACTTGTATTGTTGTGAGTTAAAAGTATTTGACAAATGTAAACACAAGAAAAATGCACCAATGACGCGGTTTAAGTCATTACATTGACAACTAGAGCCATCTATGCGCAAATTCCGGTTTCATATTTACATACCTGATATACTGTAATGCCATATGGCCCAAGTGCGGCCCGCACTAATCCCCACGTAAAATATTTGGCCCTCTTACAACAAAAGGTTGCTGACCTATGATCGAAAGGAAAACATCGTTAATTACATAGCATTATCTAGTAAGTATGTATAATTTTAATTTCTAGTCAGTAATAGAACGTGTTTCATTCCTGATTTTTTCTTTCATCTCCCTCCTCCCTTCCTTTTCCTTTGATTGATGATATCTCACTTTATATGAAAAGGAATGTTCAGGTGATTGTCCGTCTTTGTAGTGTTTGTAGGTGTATGCTCACGTATACACATATGTTCATGGATTTCGTGGGGATGGATAGTAATTTGAATGTTTTTGCGACCATGTAACTGGCTTCATTTACTTTTCTCTGGTTGGTTGGAATATATTGCCACCTGGTAATAAGCCCACCAGATTGTATTTGCAAGAAAAGTGTTATATAAATAGTTTTATTGGAAATAATCATATTATAAACCTTTAAATAGTAAATTTAATATACACCTACAGAAAATGATTTATATAGGATTGTTTGTTGAGTAAGTTCCGAGCTCCCACGTTGTTAATTAAATCACACAACTGAAGGCGAGAACTTTAATTATTGATAAATGAGGTGATAATTCTGAAGTATGAATATTTCTATGATTTTAGCATCTGGGTCGCTTCGACCAAATATTTTCGAATTAATAAATAGACAAATATCCCTATGATGTTTCCCGGCATCTGGCCATGAATGTTTCTTTTGTACGCAGACAATATAATGATGGCATTATGGCAACAAAAATGATTAAGCAATGTTGATTGATGGTATCATATTGTTATTACATTTCGTAGTATACAGTAAAACCGTATGGTTACCAGGATCTCAGTATTAAACATCTATTTTGTAACGTATTATTTTGTTATACTTTTTTTATACAGTATAGTAGGTTTATTTCCACCTAGCAGGTTTATTTCCATACGGTAGGTTTATTTCTTCCAGCTAACCAGAAATTAGTTAAAGAGGTCTTAAGTAAAAGCCGAATTAAAACCCTTTTAATAAAATGAGTATGAACGGGAATCAAAGACGCATCCTCGCTGGAAGATAAGTGCATTACCAACTAGGTTTAAATTCAAGCAAACTATTTCTGAAACCTTTTTATAAACATTTTGCATACCATGACCTAATTGTGGTAAAACATTTGTCTCCCAATCCGGTGATAGCGGGTTTGATTCCCGTTGGTACCAATTTTTCTAAAAAGGATTTCAGTCTAGTTTTCACGTAAGGCCTCGTTTATACCTTTCTAGTTGGTTTGAAGAGATTGCCACTCGGTGGTTCAGTTCAGTTCGATTCCACCACCACCCACGCTGTTATGTGGATACAAAATAAATTCTCATCTAGCGCAATCTACAATAGAAAATCTATTGTAGATCTAATTATTTTTATGACCGTGACGTCACAAAGTGACGGAGAAGGAGCTGCACCAAGGAACTCATTCTCCGGTGGCGACACACCTAAGTGTGAAAAGAATAGTGGTGACGGACTTAAAGTTCGACATCACAGGAGAAGGAAAATGGCTCGCAACGCAGTAAATATAATTATGAAGTGGATTAAGACCTGGAGTTCAAACAGCCTAGGAAGTTGCCAGTACTTTCACAGAAAGTTTTAAATTCAGTAAAGCTATCCTTTGACGCCGTTAGGTCGCAGTAGCCATCGATCGGTCCAAACATGAAATTATGTGAGGCTGAGTGGAATTCCCTTCCAAACACTATGATTATCAACGGATAACTCATATATTTTTAACAATCTCTATACATGACTTTTTTATGTAATTATAAAATATATTTTTTATTATAACATACATTTTATTTGGTTTTAGTTTGTAATTTAACAAAATCGGAGGGTATCGCATTAAAACTTCTTTGAATTGTAACCGTCAGCGTTCTTTGAGCTTAGTAATTATTTTATAGAATCCTTTGGTAACTTGCCTAGTTGCTAAATTTAGAATAACTTATCACTACAGGAATCTTATGTTCGTTACGACAGTAATTCTCCGATACTGTACGAAAGTTGTGTAAAGTATGTTCAGATTACATTTTTGTTTCACGATCTGTATAAGCTTTTATGTATAAATACCAAATAAAATAACGCTACTTTAATCTAAATTGCTAGTTAAATATTATTCAGTAACCCAATGATACAAATTAGAGACATTTAGAGTTTGTTAATAATAGTAATAATCTCTCTGATACAAAATCTCCTTCCGGAAAATTTTGTATCAGATGGACTTGCAACTGATTTCATTCCTAAGCGCGCGCAACACCCTTATTGTGCATGCGCGCCTTTTTCCTGTCACTTTTCTGTGTAGATAAATTTCAGGGGTTAAAAATTTGTTCGCCGACTCTTGTTAATTTTGACGTTTAATCGAGTGTTGTTTAACAAATTGAGTGAATGAGTATCGTGTGGTTTTTCCCACCGAGTGTCGTAGATTGCCGAAACTTATCGCAGAATGTGTTCATTCTGAAATTCAATCAACGGGAATGTCATTGTTGCCTGACGAGTGATCGTGATTTTTATGCATCCGGATGTCGTTTTGTTTACATATGATATAAATCAAACGTTTTGTGCAATTTTAATGTGAATCCTTGCGGAATTGTAGCCATTTGGCTGTGCTCATCTCAGAACGAGGACAAACCGAATATTTTCTACACTTATCAGATGACTCAGGTATACACATAAGTATATGATATTAAGTATTTAGGTTATGTTTTTGATATTTGGCCCTGGAAAACCTTTGAGGATATTATTTGAGTAAGTTCATTGAAGGATTGTTTTATTCGAACTTTTGCATCCTTCTCTTTGTATATAAGAAAGTTTATATCATTCAAATGTTTGTATCGTTATTTTTTTATTTGTTTAAATTTTGATGTCATATTCGAACAGACTTCGAATAGTATAGAACTTTTTAAGCGTGTTTTTGCTTTATTTTACTTACATCGGTATATATATTAAAATCAGCTTTTTATAATACTAATTTTCTGCACTGTTTCTGTGACATTGAATGTAATTTAACATTCAGATAAGTTGATAACGATAAGAGAATTGAATAATATTTTTTGGCAGTACGCTGTGGTTAATATTTTTATCCGACTTTTAACGTATTTTAATATGACGGATTGACAGATCTATTACAATATTGGTGATATGTTGAAACTAACTAGATGGTTGTTTAAAGTCCAAAATGTGAATATACTAGATCGATTTTTTTTGGCGTTCGAGAATTTAACCTGAAGCCTCCAGGCGAAAGATGAGAGTTCTACAGTTAAGTCACGGAAGTTGTCATATAATTCATAAGTGAAAGCGAAAATTTGACATGTATTGTATTACACTTTCGTTGTATACAGTATAGGTAAAATCTGGTGGGTAGATCTTCTAATTCAGGATCATATTTTTAATACTCTGGGACCAGTTACCAACTAATGTAAGACACGCTCCTTTATTGGCATGTTTCAAAAAGCGATTGAATAAACTCGATTTCAAGGCAGTCATTTTACGTGTTTTATTCCCGATTTTTCTTTCCCCTCCTCAATCCCGTTTTTTATTGATTTATACTGTCTTACTTTAATGGAGCTATTTACATGGTTTATGAATTTTGTAAAATACATCGCAACGGTTCGAATATGTCGCAACTCGGCAATAAGCCCGCCAGATTGTTTTGCAATGAACAAAAAAATAAATACATACTTATAAAACACTCATGAAATAGGCCAAAATATAAATTAAATTGAAGTAAAATATGATTGCAATAACACAATGTGTTCAAACTTTCTCTGATAATGACGACCTTATTTTTGTACATATACCCTCCAACGAAGGAAATACATGTACACGTTCTGGTCCTCCGACACCTATTATAATCATATATTCTCGTCGTATGGTTCACGGCAATTTTTTTTTATTCTTCGGGATAACTTATTTTGTATTCAATTTATTGTTAATAGCCAATTTTAATTTTAATGATATATTGGTTAAGGATGTATTTATTCTCAGAGAGTTGTACTAAATGATATATGTGCTTTAATTTGACTACACATAAGAAAAAGTCTATTTGTAAAATTTTATATTTTTATTATTTAAACTGCCCAATTTTTTTTACATGAAAATAACGAGATGTTACCCATATTCTGTGATTAACCAAAGTTCAATGTATTTTTTTTCTGAAGTTCCTGAATATTTTAAGGATATATTTCAGGTTTATTAATTAACAAAGAAATACCGGTATTTTGGTATGAAAATTGTCACATAAAGCGGAATTGAAATTGAAAAATTGTCATATAAAGGGGAATTATATACATGCATCGGTTTTGTAAGCCCTGCAAGTGCCATACAAGCCATATGTCGATTTCTTCGTAATTACCAAATATATGTTATAATACCTCATTAATCCAAAACCCTAGAGTTGCAAGTCAAACAATATACCAAATGATAAGCAATCGAGATCGAGTAATATAGAAGACACCAGTTTATTGGTTTATTGTGTACAAACTGTTCCTTTCAGTAAGTATATCAAACTAAAAAATCCGATTTCAAGGAGATCTTAGTTCCATGACGATCTGCAGGTTCAACCTGCAGTAGCCTTTTGTAAAGTGGATTATTTTATGTATTGCTAATTTTGTGATACTAAGTAGTGCTAAACAAATTATGATAAGTAATATGACCTAAGTGTAAAATCAATGAATAAATGAATATATCAGTAATCGAACTACGGGGTACCTGCTTGTTTACTCATAGCTGAATGTTACTTTTTACCTAATCAAATAGACTACGGAGGTCGTCGTACGTTCATATAATGATATGTGCGAGTGTGATATGAGTATGTGCTGTTGTCCCCTGTTATCCGCGGACCTTATAGCGCTTCCTCTGCTCATTAACACTCCGCTTGCCCATTATTTCCCCGTATAAGACATTATTTTCCCATTATTTCCCCGTATAATACGCGTTTTGGCAGCCTATGATCGCCCATACGTATCATATGCCCGGTCTACCTCAATTTCGCTTATACAAACATACCCTCTACAGGTTAAAAGTTGGAGCGTTGCAGGACAGACATTTGTGACATGATCCTTCTAGTGGATCTAAAAGATGTAACGAAGGCAACGCTGGTGTAACATTTCAAGGCTCCGAATGTGCCGTCTATAAGGTACTTAGTCTCAGATCCATAGATAAGTGTGGGAAGGACAATGGCTTCGTAGAAATATATCTTAATAGACTGGAAGATGTCCTTGCTATTACAAAGTAGAACACTCTGCAACGCGACTCTTTCGTCCATCATCAAGAGAGGGATTCGATACCAGGATGCTGCCCAGATATGTGAAGTTTGATACATTCTCTAGTCGTACACCATTTACTCGAATGTCAGGTATTTGCTAAATCTTGTTCTCTGTAAAAAAGCTAGTATTTGAGGTTTCTTCACAGTTATTTTAAAGCCAAATACTGATCATTCCTCGGAGGTTTTCTTCGGAATGGGTAACAAAAGCGCAATCATCTGCATATTGCAGCTTTGTGATATATGATATGCGTGAGCAACTCTCGTTTGGGTACATTTTGACACCAGTATTGGTGTTAAATACACCCGTCTTCAATCCACCTAGTGGGACAAAACACCTGTAACAGTTATTCAGCTGGGCTAGAAGCTCCGTTAGAAACGGCAGGTCACCAATTATACGGCAATTTAGAAGAGGTTCTCTATTTTTCGTGGATTTCACCATCCGTGCGTGGGCTATGAACCATCCGCCGTGTAAAATGGGGGTTACTGTAATTCATTTGGTTCTATACGAAATATTGAATTAGGATAATTCGTTAATAATTACAATCAATTGTTATGAATATTTTAAAATTTTCTGTAATAATGCGTCAATCTATAATCTAGTAATATTATCCTCTTTTGTTGTTTATTTTATTGTATCTTGGTAATAATATGAAATACAATTTGTGGAAAAACCATAATCGTCATATTCATTATATTGATGATATTTGTTCCTGATATTAGTAGTGATATTGATCTTAACGATTAAATATATTTTCAAAACTAACGACTAACGTTCAGATGTTCATCAAACATGACTGAGAAACAATCGACGGTAATTTGAGATTTTCATTCCTCTTTAACTAATACCGTAAATGTGGATTTTACACATTTTTGACAGGAGAGAAAAATAAATTTAAGTAGATATCTAAAATGTTTCCAAATATTTAGTACATTAATTCAACAGTACTAACCGTAGTGCCTAGAAAATTCAACAGTACTAATCGTAATGGTTAGACAATTCAACAGTACTAATCGTAGTGGTTAGACAATTCAACAGTACTAATCGTAATGGTTAGACAATTCAACAGTACTAATCGTAGTGGTTAGACAATTCAACAGTACTAATCGTAGTGGTTAGACAATTCAACAGTACTAATCGTAATGGTTAGACAATTCAACAGTACTAATCGTAGTGGTTAGAAAATTCAACAGTTTTCTCAATAAAATTTGTGCTTTGTACCTTCAGTGAAAAAAAAAGTATAAATCCACATCGGGAGTAATATAAAAACTGTGATTCTTTAGAAGTTAAGATTTACAAATTATTTTACAACCTTACTCTTTCTTCTTTCACGTCACCCTTACAAACCCACCCAAATTTCCACTCCAAATATTCCAAAGTTCGCTAACTTTTCGATTAAGTTATTGTTTCTCAACCTGTGGGTCGCGACCCCCCCCCCCCCCTAGGAGTCGTGATTATCATTAAAAAATAACAGTTTTTGTCAGTGTTTCACTTTGTTTACTCCAATGGTTACCTTTATATATCTATTATATCATAATCTAGTGATAATGTGTAGTAGGTAGCGCAAATAATTGATCTAATAAGGCTTATCGTAATTACAACATTTGTGCGGCTACGTGCACATGCATCAACAAAATATAAAGTTTTGCAGGGGGGTCGCAAAGTCTTATTTTTTATATCTTGAAAAGGTTGAGAAACAATGGATTAAGGAATATGGACCGATACTCAATGCATTCATCCGAACTTGAAGATGTTCTCGATAATGTTTTGAATTTATTTTTATTTTTTACTTTCAGGTCAGCTGGTGTCGCCTGTGGAACTTAAGTCTAGCAAGTGTTTTGGTGTTGACAATCTCCAACATCCTGCTGACTGTGCGTCTTCTTCACACCGAGTGTACTCGCGGGAATGCTCCGCAGCTCCCTGCTCCACCCCCGCCAGCTCCCCCCCAACGTCAGCAACAAGTCTACCCTCTAACAGCCCCACCGCCTGTGCCATGCATTGATACTTACGACCAGAGACTCTTCAACCAAAGTGAAGATGAAGTGTTTGGTAACCTGAACTTGGGCTTAGGAAGATGGGATTCTTCGCGAGTATACAAAATGTTCGACTTCTCTGTCGTTGGAGAACAATTCACGACACTTTCAGATAAATACAAAGTGTGTCTTGCTACTCAGAGTTCTTTAGAGCGTCTTGCTTCTATGGCGCAAGTGGCACACAGGTGGACAGGACCTATTTCGGCTGCAGTGTTTGCGGCTGGAGAAGAATTAGCAATACTTAAAGTTTACATAGGATATTTAAGAAAATGTTATCCCGTTGTCAAAGCTAGAGTCTCGTTTCATCTTGCAGTATCATCATCAAGACCAGCGCAGTTTTCATTTGCATCATCATCAACACCAGATCCTTCTGTATTTGATTGTGCAAAGCCAGAAGCGACTCTGAATCGTCTTTTAAAGTATCGTCTTCCAGAAACATCAAGGTGGAGACTAAAGCATCCATATCCTCAAAATCACTTACGAAATTTAGCTCGTAGAAATTGTCAAAGTTCATATGTGTTTTTGACCGATGTTGACATTATTCCTAGTACAGGATTAACTGATTCTTTGGATGCGTTTCTTAAGACTGCTAAGTGCCG
This sequence comes from Odontocerum albicorne, assembly GCA_949825065.1. Lineage (NCBI taxonomy): Eukaryota > Metazoa > Arthropoda > Insecta > Trichoptera > Odontoceridae > Odontocerum > Odontocerum albicorne. The sequence goes on from OX463842.1 coordinate 31,932,422, forward strand.
CGGCTTGTGCGCGTACGTTGTGCCAACATATGAATTGGACGAAAGAGTGAGATTCCCTAAAAATAAGACAGACTTAATACGACTGGCTAACAAAGGGCTAGCAAGACCCTTCCACCATAAAGTGTTCATCTACAATCAGTTTGCTACAAATTTTTCTCGGTAAGTGTGCTCGTTTTATCAAAGATTTCTACTTAAACATTGCGGAAATTCACATAAGAAAAAAAATTGGTTCGTAATTATACTTAATCACCGCGATATATGCCTCTACCTTTATTCCCGGTAGAGTCAAAATACAGTGCATTAATCTTTGGCTTAAATAAATATGTTTATGATACCAATAAAATATGTAAATATATCCTGAAATTACTCATGTATGTTTAGGTGGAGAGGAGTTGAATGTTAAGGCCAATTTCATCTTCATTCATATTTATTGTTCAGAATCGATTCAATACGGAGGGGTATTGTATTATTACAAGGCTCATGCCGTTGCTAGTCCTGTAGCGTAGTACGGCCTACTTCTAAGTGGTGGCGTGTGCAACTTTAGGAAGCGCTTGAACATAATCTTTTTTGGGACGAGGTGACTTTATCAACTTGTGATGGCCATTTTTGGTGACTCGGAAGCTAACGAGTTTTTCTTCCGTGGGCGAAAATTGGTTCGCGGTCCTATTGAAGAAATCCAGCAAGCACGTGGTATTTAACTGGTGTTTTTCAAGTCGCTATGCTATTGCCCCTTAGTTTGAGGTAAGGGAAGCCACCAGAAAAATGACCCATTAACGTGTACCTCGCGGGAAGCACAAACGCCTGTGATCTGACTTATATTCTCACAAATACTAATTTTTTTGGTTTCTCAATATTTCCAGCTATCGCGTCAGTATGCGTGACGCATACTGATGTTCGTAATGGCCGCTCGTAATTACCTGTCGCGTACGGAGTCCTGCGGTGAGTCTCTCTTACGTAAATAAACATTACTAAATATTTTATTACATGTAACGACCTGTCGCCTTTCGAGTCCTGCGATGAGTCTCTCTTACGTAAATAAACATTACTAAATATTTTATATACGAGAAGCATTCAATCTGATTTTTTTATTTCTTTTAAAATATTTTTAATTAGTGACTATAATTGTGTATGGTTCGTTTAGTTATTGTCAGATTTTAGTGTTTTGATTTCGAATTTGATATTTGTATTTGAAATCAATAAATTGTAAATTTTCTGTTTTATTATTTTTAACACGTTATATTCATTATGGTAAACGTGGTCTAAGTGAAGAAGAAATTGGCGATTACGTATGTGAACTTGGGTCAAATTACGGGTCAAGTGTTAGTGAAGACGATAATATTTCCAACCTTATTGATGTTATTGATTCCGATAATGATGAAAATGTTGAATTTGGCGGCGAATCGTCTACAGAAACGTTTTCATCTTCGTGGCTTTCGGGTCCACATATTCTGGTTATTCATAATTTTAACGCATTTTCAGGAGTGAATCCAGACATTACGTTTTCTGAAAACTTCACCGAACTTGACTATTTTGAACATTTTCTCAATGAAGATATAACTAGCAAAATTGTTGACGAAACGAATAGTTTTTATCAACATGAAATTAATAATAAAAGTTTTGGAGATAGATCAAGGATAAGAAGATGGTATGATACATTTATTTACGAAATGTACATATTTGTAGCAGTTACAATGTTAATGACGAGGAATCGTTATCTTACCACGGAGCACTGGCCAACATATCATCTTCTGCTGAGTCCTATTTTCGGGCAAACAATGTCTAGGGACAGATTTGAGCTCATTTTACATATGCTACATTTTAGTGACAACGCATCACAATCATCAGATAGACTGCATAAAATAAAAATTGTGATTGATTTTACTAGAAAAATATTTAAAGAAACCTTCGCACCTTTTCAGAATCTCTGCATGGATGAAAGCATAATTGCTTTCAAAGGGCGCTTGGTTTTCAAACAATATATCCCGTCAAAACGGCATAGATTTGGAATAAAAATGTTTGTACTCTGTGACGTGATGACTGGATATATATTAGATTTCATAATTTATACAGTATCTCAAACTGAAATTGTCAATGAAATGGGACTCGGTATATCTGGTTCAGTGGTCACAACTCTGTTAAATAATTATATCGGAAAATGACACAGTTTGTTTTGTGAGAACTGGTACACTAGCCCTGAACTCTTTTAACGATTATATGAAAACAAAACAAATGCTTGCGGAACAGTGCGTAAAAACCGAAAAGGCATGCCAAGTTTTAAAAAATTGAAAAAGGGAGAAGTGGAATCTTTTAATAATAGAAAATTGCTGGCGCTGAAATGGTGTGATCAGCGCGACGGGCACATGCTTACCACTCTTCATGACGATTCAAAAGATTGTACTGAAAAAGTAAACAGGTCAACCGGTGAAGCCATACAAAAACCCAAGTGCGTAATCGATTACAACAAAGGTATGGGTTTGGTAGACAAAGCGGACATGATGCTAAGTGGATTAAGTTTCATGAGAAAGTCCGTCAAATGGTACAAGAAGGTGTTTTTCCATGTAATAGATTTGTATTTGCTCAACGCCCATATTTTGTACAAACTTGTTACATCTAAATCGGTTAGTCTGGCTGAATTTCAGCTAACTGTTATTCGGCAATTGATTGAGAAAAATTCAAAAAAAGTAATGCTCAACAAAGTTCAACGCTCCACTACTTCTGCTGACAACCCTACAAGATTTATACCAAAAAAATATTTAAAACATGAAAATATAAACATTCCATCTACGCCAAAGTGCAAAAATCCACGTCGAAGGTAATCCACGTCGAAAATCAAAAATCCACGTCGAAGGTAATCCACAAAAATCCACGTCGAAAAACTAAAATAAATGTTAAAGTGCGTAAAATGACTAAATTTATGTGTTCTGAGTGCAATGTTCCGTTGTGTTTCCAACCATGCTTCAGGGCATACCACGAGAAAAAGAAATATTGAAAAATAAACAATCTTGATTTTTATTTCATAATAGTAAATAATTCTGAGTTAAGTATTTCAATAAAGACCAATAAATATGGTGTGAACAGAGTGAGATTTATAGTGTTTGTGAAGTAAAAAAACACTTCATAATTCATATCCTTGAGCCCATACTGGACGTACCATTCGTCTCGTCTCAGTGCAGTGCTCTTCACACGCACACGCATAAATGCATTTGGTTGGGTGAGTGTAATGAATCATTGCTTTGATCGTAGCATTTCTTTGTTTATTTTAGGTAATGTTTAGTTTATCTCCTTTATTTAATGAGTCTCCTTAAGAGTAATGACTATTATTTATTATCAGAAAATTACTTGAGTATCATGTTTACTCGGTGTTGTAATCAAATATCAGTGGTTCTAAACAAAATACGCGTTTAAACTTAGAAATTAAAAAACGCCGAAATTTGCCGCACCAAGGATTCGTGGAATTTGATTTTTAACGCGGTGAACAGATTAAAGGATTATCCCAAGCCCCATAAAGCATAGATTCTTTAAATGATAATGGTATGGTAACTTTAAATGATCCATTGTTTAAAAGGTTACGAACTTGTAAACAATTTACCTTGAAAAATGTATCGTTATAAGCAAATATCATGAGACGTTTTCACGAGGGCGGGATTGAATGAAAGAATTTGATTGATGAAAGTGCCACTTGCAGTGACGTCACTTTGTTCCCCACCCATAAGTAGAAGGGATGAAAGATGAACTTTGAAAAGGCTCGAGAAAAACTTTCTTTATTGCCATCAGGCCTCCTCAGAGACGGACGTCACTTTTAGTGCCCTGCCTTCATTGGGAACATATGAATTTTGCCTGCCACACAGTCTTGAAGAGTTGGGCACTCCTAATTTCACTGGCATACCGGATGGCTAACGCCACTATCATAGAGCTAACCACCACGACGCCAAGAATGATTGGATTCTGTGCCTGATAATGAAGCTGGTCCCAAAGTAAAGTTATCTTGTCTGTCGCACCGCTGAAGCTGAAACATATTAGTCGACTACCCTGCTATATTAGCGGTCCAAACTTTATCTGCGGCACCAACCTCAGGCTTTTCAAAATGATCTGGCACTCGTAAATAATCACTAGTTAGCAAATTTAAACTTTTTGTCTGTAACAGAGATTAAATTAGCCGATTCTTACTAAATATACCCTGTTGATTACGAAAATCGCAGTGAAAAGGTTGTAACACGTAACATTTTTGTGTAACAGAAGAAAGAGTGTTTTAATAAAATAAGTACGTTTTTGCGCATTTCAAAAGTCGTAATTACAACAATGAAAATAAATAAATTCCTGAAATACTAAATTTAGACACAGAATACAATGTTGTTACATATACAAATACAAAAAGCAGAATAAAAAATAATTACTATAAGAAAAATTGACTTTATATACCAATTTTTTGTTAAAAAATAACATTTTTTATAAATTTGATCGAATCAACTTTTTTTTAGAGATTGTATATTAAATTGAATGAAAAATTGAGTCAGATAACTTAGACGCCCCTAAATTACAGTAAACAGCCATAAACAGATTACTAGCAACATTTTTTTGTTAAGATATGAAATACTTACAGCTATTTTTTCCTCTTGTACTTTGTGTCACTTTCTCTAAAAAAAAAACCAAAAGTAGTCCCCCATCATATTAAAATCCCACCTTCCTTGATATCGTTGTTCCATTCTGTGAATATCCTGATGGAATCTTTCCCCTTGTTTATCACTTAGAGCTCCTAAGTTCTCTGGGAAAAAGTTTAGATGGGAATGCAGGAAGTGTATTTTCAGTGACATTCGACATTCTAGCTTCTGGTAACTGCAAGAGCTCTTGTACAATCTGTTCGTAATTGTCAGCTTTATTATTACTTAAGAAACCACTAACAACTCTTCCAAAGGCTTTCCAAGCTTCTAGTTCTTCAACACTTTCAAAAGTTTCAGTTTCAGTCAAAAACTAATTTCAAGTTTTTCTCTTAAAAGGTACGTGATGGAACATTTTCAAGTTCATATTCGTTATCAGAACACAAAAGTTTACCTAAAATGACCGTTTTTACCCTTGTTACAAAAACCTTGTTAACTAGTGAATTACCTCCTGTAAAATCACTTGGAGCTCTTAATTAATTTGTTCTTAATTCATTTTTCTCTTTTCATTGAGGTTGTTTTTCGGAATGTTCGGAACCAATAAATATAACTTTAATTAACTTTTATTGCTAACACTCACATTTCATTACTTCATATTAATTATAATCTGAACGTAAAATCTTGATAATCCCCTAGTAATATAATTTAAATCATAATAAAATAAGCTCTTCATAAAAAAGAGTTTATTATTCTATTTTAGGATGTAACCTGAAACGTGATGTTTTAAGTTAATTGTCATTATAATTATTATCAAATATAATATCAACATTTTACGTTTATCGACGATTGTTGCGTCAATGTTCCAGCTCTCGCACGCGTAAAGTTTTATCTTCGACTTTTGCTTATATTAAGGTACGGATTTTTGCAAAGTTAACGTAATTTAAATTTTGTTTTACATATTTTACATAAACCGACTCAATCCAATAACATAATAAGCTCAAAATGAAATAAAAAACTTAATGAGAAATAATTGTTTTGTCTTACAACTAACAAATCACACCTTTATCAGTATAGTTGAATTTGATGTTGCTCCTGTCAACAATCCAAATATTTAAGACGAAATCCTCCAATCCCTCCTCACGCTAAGACGATAGTATCCCAACATATCTAGAAGAAACTTTGTAACACCAGTTCATCTTTGTGAAGATCAAATAAAATATTACGGTTAAAATGAAATCCTAAGTCTTTGATACATTCTCCTCTCTGAATCATTAATGTATCTTTAGTAATTTTAAACCACCACTTAGGAAAAAAAGTTTACACATCAAAATAGTGAAATATAATTTATTGATTTGACTCCACTCTTAAACAGTGCTGAAACCCGACAAAATGAGGATATAACATATACAATCTTTATAGGAATACTTTTATCTTCATACCTTCATCACAATCTCAGCGAACGGGCCTTATTACCGAACTAATATTGATAAAAACAAAGAAGAATATAGGCCCCTAATTCGATTTATATCACCCATATAAGACAAATTGTCTCTTATCGGTTAAGTAATCGAAAAATAAATCAATAAAGTAATACGGTACCCCAAAACTGTCTGACCCCAAAATTTATCAAGGAGTAATTTGTGGTTTTCCCGGTCGAAAGCTTTAGAGAAATCGTGATAGGATCAACTTGTTTTCCATCATCCAAAGTTCTCGAAACAAGTTGTTTGGTATATCACTATGGTTTTGAAAATGATCATATCACTACGAGGTCGAATAGGTATGTTACTACGGACTCGGGTATGGGATTGAATGTGTCACTTCGTGATACTAGATTACTATGGAATATTTACATTACTGGATGGGTAAATACATCACTACAAAATACGAGATCACTACGAAATTGGCATGTCACTACGGGATACGGAAGGGCTACGGTATGGGTAAATTACTACGGCATATGGGATTGAATGATTATATATCTGAAATCAGGTACGGAATCAAATGGGTATATGTAAAAGTAGAGAGATATTTATAAATTAATATTAGGCGCTTAGGTCTAAAATTATCGCCCTTGTGACCTTTCCTTTATCATGGCTATCGTACGAGTGTAAGAGACAGGTAAGGTTTGATATATGTTCTTTGATATATGTTCTGTTTTTCCTGTGCAAAAGCTTGTATTTTGATCCTCCCGAATAGCTTGTGAAGGCGCAATTAACGTCTTTATCATTCAAGAATAGCGATTACCGAAAAGATTTTCACCAACATCCTGGAAAAGGATTTTATTATATAATACTTTTTACATATTGTCAGAAAGAATAAAGAAAGTCTTGAGAAGCTGGTGACCACGGGTACAGTTGAGGGAAAACGAGCAAGGGAAAGGACTCCTACAGGATAGACGGACTAAATAAAGGAGTTAATAGGATCCTCTTTCCACGCCACATTTAACATGGCTCAGGATCGGGAAGGACGAGACAAATGGTGCACCAAGTTCCAGACATACATAGAAGAGCACTAAGGTCACGACACTTAGTATATGTTATAGCACGCGATGAAGGAGAAAATAACATTGTTCCTAGCAGACACGAACGGGCGAGAAAACACTTATTTACAAATTTAATATTGCGTCCTGCAACCACATATGTTTAATAAATTGAATAGAAAGTAAACATGATTATTTTTCGTTTATTAATATGCAATAATAACTTAAAAGGTTACGCTAGTAATAACGCAATAATTTTTATTTCCTAAAGTAAAAAACACACTGAAATTAAATTCGCGGTCCACTTGATTTGTTAAATATAATCCAACGAGTCAAAACATGTTTGATATGTCAGTTTTAACAGATTGAATGTTGTAACGGAATGACAGTGATAAATTGTTGTTTGAAATTTTGATCGAATTATTATTTTATGGTATATTCCATCGTATGAAGATTTAAAGGGTTAAATGTGAAGGTTTATAATGATATCAATATATCATACTGAGCAGTCCAGAAAATAAATAATATTTTTTTTCGCATCTCAAAGAACAAGTATAGATTTCTAAAGTTCTGTCTTTCATAATTTTGGTTGTGGAATCGATTGATTTTATTTTCGGTGTAAGAGATTTTATGACTTCTCAAGTTTTTTTTATGCGCTTCAGTTATGCGTTGATACATATTATTACCAGTGTTGTTATTATCATCGAATTGAAACCAATAATTAGCTATATTTATTCGAATTTAAAAGGAAATAATTATGTCTCTAGGGGATGTCATTTATCTACGTCTGTTCCATTAAATATTTTCAAAAACTTTTAATATTTTATAAGAAACATGTGTGTTTGTTTATGATTATTTTTTAACAGTCGTAAATTTTACGACAAATCATATTTCAATTAAAAAATTGTACAAAAAAAACAAGAAAAAAAATCGAATGAAAACAGCAAATAGTACAGAAAAAACATGACACAAGTACATTAAAAATTTAAATTGCGTGTTTGAATAATTACGATTAATTTACAATTCAATGAACAACGTAAATTAAAATAATTGTGGCATAAAAATGTCGAACGGGAATGATTATGGACGGTTGCACGATGATGAGACGGTATTGTTAGTGGAAAATGAAAATTAACTACAGCGTTTGATAAGGGAATTGTACTTGAAATGTGAACGAGAAAAGCTGAGAATGAATGTTGCAAAATTCCTAGTCATGGTAACTGAAAAGTAAATGCGATATTTGTGTGAACATTGACAGATTACAACAAACTGAAGAATTCTGCTACTTGAGAAGTATGTTCTCAAACAAATTTATGCGTTGGTGTTGTTATTAATTTGAAATCCGCGTTGAGCTATTCACTTTCAACTTTAAATGTAATGTATAATATTACGCTTTCAAGGGGAATAAAGTTTAAATATTTTTTAAAGTTTTTGACATTTCATACTACACATTTGTGTTAGTTTATGAAATGCTCATAATATGAATTGTCATAAATGCCCATAATAAGATTGTCATAAAAAGTATTTTTAAATTTGAAAACTCTTATTCAAAATATAGAATCTCCTCTGCAACAAAAATTTCAATATCGACTTATGTACTTGAATTTTGCGTAGCTACACATTTTCCGTACTTCTCTATAGTGTTGAACTATGATCTAAGATCCCCACAATGAAACTAGAAGCTTTTGAAATGTGGTGCTATTGAAGAATGCTGAGAGTTTCACATGTTGACAAATCCGTAACAATGATATCTTGGAACAAATTAATAAAGGATAGAGAAGTGTTATCCACTATGAAAATGAGAAAGATAGATTACCATGGAACGTATAATGTGAGGAGAATAATATGAGATCCTTTATCTCATGTTGCAGGGAAAAATTCAGGGCAGAAGAAATGGGGGAAAAAGACGCATCTCTAGGTGGAAGAAATTACAAGAGTGGTTTCAATGTGGTACTATATCTTTGTTTAGAGCTGCAGCTTCAAAAGTTAAGATAATCATCAATTTCTGAAGAGGAAGGGAACTTTAAAGATGAAGAAGATTAAAATACGGATAATCCCGTTACAGAGCCATAAAAAGAGACGTACATATATGTTCGCATTAAAATTCACTAGATCAGAAATGTTTCAATCTGATTATAACATTTTTAGGAAGTATAATATACATTAAGTTCTTCTTTAGTCACTATTCAGTTCTCCTTAGCTCTCCATTTTCATCTGTTATGGGCCTTCTGCCTTCTGAATACCGCAGCATTCTTAATGTCACCCACTTGGCATTTTGGTAATCTTTTGGGGTTTTTAGTTGAGTAACTTTCTGATTTCTTGGTAATCTGAAACTGTGAAATACTTGCTTACTTCGGTGGTTCTTAACCTAAACGCTATATTACTGGGACTGAAAACAGTTTTGTCTCCCAGGCCACGTTCTTTGTCATATTCGCATGGTCAAATTCGGATGGTACCATACGAACCATTGAATGAAAATATACCTGTAAAATTAAAAAATCTTCCATTAAGTGAGTCACAGTATAAAAAGTAAACATCCATGTATGAGATTCCTTTCCTGAAAGTAATACTAACAGTGATTATGCCACCCTTTAAAACTATTATCATAATCATTTATCGAAAAAAATAGAATATAAGCTTAACTTTAAAATATTCAACACGAAATTCAATCTTAGACCAACGGGAAATGTTTTTGTTGGAAGTTTTTTTCATCATTACGGGTGTTTGTTTTTTTTAATTAATGAAGTAAGAAAAGAAAAAAAAAATACTTTTTATAAAAATATGTTTGAAAATGGGAGGATGTTATATCTCGAACATAAGTTTCGGATTTTAACTCGGCGAGAAAAGAATTAAATTATTTACGAATGAATTCTTTATGAAAATACAGATTTCAAGAATTACTGCTTAAAAGAACATGAAATCTTACAATAAACCGCCTCGAGCGAGTCTGCGTTGAGACTTCAACCCGCGAAAGGTTCCTCTTCATACCGACTTTTAAAATTTTGCTCGGCTATAATAAGCGAAGGATATTCCTCAGCGCTTTTCTATCCAAACGTACAAATAAGGATATCTTGAAATATATAAAGGCAAAGTGATGTAGACAGGGTAGGTTAGTAAAGGAGAGCAACACGGGTAGCTGTGATAAAAAACGGCATTTTTATGGAACAAAGACTTTCAAAGCGCAAAACGGGGGCCGTATTTAAATATTAACTTCTCTACGTTTTCGCAAAAAGTGCTCGCCTCGCCGTTGCAGACAGTGATACCGATAAAACTGAATTACTTTTGGTTTGGCCAACATCTCTCCAGGTGGTATTAAAACTTCCCGATTCTGCAACTATTCCCCGTTTAATCTTCCATCTACTAATAAATGTATGAGGCGGCGGGAGTACCCTGTGAAAAAGTGTTTTGTTATGTACGCTTTCTCTCGCACGTTTCAGCCCGCCCACTTTCGCCCGCCCTTCTCACTTACTCGGCCGCTGTACGAGTGTACACACCAGAGAACCTGACTCGAATCAGAACTTTGTATCGTACGCAGATTTAAGAAGGAATGAGGATGATTTATTATCCTACTGCGATGTTAAATTATTATTTTAAATATCATAAAAAAGACGCATGAGAAAACATTTTAATAGCACCTATACCACCAAAACATCCTTAATTTTTTTATTTGATGCGTGGAATAAAATATTTGTGTCCTGCAAGATAGTTCACATTTTCTATAATTCAGAAATATTTATTTGTCAAAATAAAATAGATGCTACGTTCATATATATTTATTTAACACTTAATTGCACAAACATTCTGGTGAGCTTATTGCCAGCTGGCAATCTCTTCCAACCGACCCACAGTATTCGGATTGACCAATCTAGAGGGACAAAATTACTTTTCATGTCATTTGACATAATTATGTTACATTTTAATTACTAGAGGTTTAGAAAATATAAACAAATGGTTTTTAATTTAATAATAGGTTTTTAATTTATCAAGTACACAATAATACATTGAGAATAAGACAAATTTAGAAACGTTAAAAACTTAATACTTATAATTATGAAAAAAATATACAAAAATAACTTTTTTTTAATAGCATTAGAAAATCGCTTTCATACGCATGTTTAACTTTTTTGGGTATTTTTTAAGACTTATATACGGATCAGAAGAAACTAATAAATATTTAAATACATCGTAATTTGTCGTAAAGTGTGATGTTGCCTAATTTTTCTAATTTCTTTATTTTTGGCCTCTGATGCCTCTTCAGACATTTGTCCGATAGGAATCAAAGAAGAATCGATGATCTCAGCACCGTGCATCAATATTTTGTGCAAGGCTGCAGGCATATTGTACCACGAATATAATGATATGTACTCGTAAGTTATAACATTTTTGTTTATATGTTACAATTATGCTCTCTACTTCTGAATAACAGTTGTTTTTTCTCTTCTAAAACCCGATCATATGATGGATATAAATTGAAACATCTTTCAGAAGCTTCTTGTCGGATACTTTTATACCACATTACCGTAAATTTGTTTGCATTGAACAATCCTAAAGCTTCTTCTGGGTAGTAAAGATTTTGTGTTGGAGTTATGAAAATTTGTTTTTTGGCCTTTTTATAACTCGTTGCTCTTCTTGGTGATGCAGTCAACATCTTTTGTATTGAATTTGCCTCATCACGTCTACCACTGACTCGAACACTAACTGCAGCTTCATATGTCAATTCTTCCTTCTCGTAGCTGGTAACCAAATCACGTACTTTTCTCCTTTTTGATTCGGATGAACATTCTCGAAATATTTTAGTTGTATGGCCTGCCTTATTAATTGTCTGCATTGGAGAAAAATCTAAATCTTCACACAACCGAAGTTGGTAGAGTTTCAAACGTCTTTGTTTTTGTACCCATTTTTGACGAATTTTCTCACATTCGGTTTTTACAAAAAAAATAATCTTATAGCTTCTGCTTCTTTATCATCTTGAATATTTTAAAACGTTTTTACGAAATCATAAACACGCTGAATGCGACGTTTCGAAGGGTTAGAACGTCATACTTAAAAAAATACTGATTCTTGTAAGTCTGGTCTCTATAACAAAAAAATATATATTTAAGAAATCGCAGTAAATGGTAATACTTTTTATTTAAAGAATTTATAAGATTATTTTTTAAACTTAGTTTCATAACCTTGCGACATCTTGCGCATAACCTTACATCTTGTTAAACTTTGAACTCAATAAAATGCATAGGATGAAATTTAATGAATTTGTTATTGTTATAAAAATAATCTATAGTATAAATAAATTAATATAATTATGATATAAATAAATGAATAAACCTGTAGAACACGATGCCATCACGAAAATTATTTTCAATTAGTTGCAACCCGTGAAATATTCACGGAAGTAAAACAAATTCTACATTTATGAAAATATATATTCATAAATATAGAATTTGTTTATATATATCATTTATACATCGTCCTCTTTTACACCGGTTCAAAAATTGTTAGCTAGGTCTTTAAAATTCGTTCAGTATAATTTTTTATCACGGACCCACCGAGCTTCAAATTTCGAAGTATTCTTCTCTCGCTCTCTTGTATTCAAAATTCAATTCTCGTATTCTTTCTTTGACGACAACCATCGTATGGGTTTTGGCCTATTTATACTATGAATAACTTTTTAAAACACTGTTAACATGCACAAACTTCGGAAGTCAGGAATGCACTAATATAAATATTTTATACCTGCGACACAAAGCGTCACTTTGTCCCGTCATAAAAAATAAAATAAGGGTTTCTTGAAAAATTTTGCAATTGCATCTTATCAATAGGTTTGTTTGACACATTAAAACGGCATTTTTTATATGAAGTATTGATTTTCATTTTTAGGATTTTGTCCCTCTAGATTGGTCAATCCGAAAACTGTGCGACCCGACAAAAGTAAGTAAACGAAGTTTTATGGTTGCAAATATTTAAATGATTATTCATCTTGATGTAATTTATGAACAATATACATACTCGTAGTAAAAGTACAAGTGAGGTATCAACAATCAAAGTAAAATAAAGGGATGGTGGAGAGGAAAGATAAATCAGGAATGAAATACGTTACTCGTATATTACTGACTTGAAATGAAGAGTTTTTTATGTCGCTTCTTAAAGCATATCAAGAGCGGAGTGAATCTGACATTGGTTTGTAACTGGTTCCAGAGTATCATGGCATGGACAGTAAAATGCGACATAAAAAAAGAAGAACAGTGAACTGGGAAGGCCCATAATCAATTCTGTTTGAGCGTAGCGGACGTCCATGACCGGAAAGATGCTGAAAGTTTTCACGAGATTCTTATTCGGGGGCGGTGGGACAGTTATTGATATTATACAATACAGATAGTATGTGAATTTAGAGTCAATTTCTCATTTTCAACCAGCTAACTTCCTTCCGGTATGAAGTCATATGATCGTACATTTTTAGGTTAATAATACATTTTAGAGAAAAATGTTTATGACGCTTTAATTAGTCCAGTTGCACCCAAAATATCCTCCGTAATATCCAAAATACAAATTCATATTTGTAAAACTGAAACTCGGAGAAAAGAACAAGTTTTTTAGTCTCCCGAATAATAGTGATGCTGAATGATGTTGTTCTTCATAAAACCTGTACCTAGTTATAACGTTTGAGTCCAGCAGTTAAACTTTTGGTATTGTCAAACTGGGAGCTATTCAATACAAAGTTTGCACTATCAAAAATAAATGAGATTTGAAATGAAATTTGTTGTAATATCTATAAAAAATCATTGTCTTTCTTTAGCTTGCTTGAATTAACTTGTTTTATATAAACCTATCAGGACACGTAACGTCCCGCTGATATATACGTATGTATATGTACACTTAAATTTATTTTAGCTTTGACAACTTAATTTGACACCTAATTATTAATCATGTTTAGTTTTTAGGGTTGTAAATAGTGGATTTAATGTCTCGGACATCATTATTCTTTTAAAAACAAGAAATATATATTTTTTTAATACGAGATACTTTGATGATCGAAGTTGGTTAGATGACTATCTGCAAACTCAAGGATTATCGTTAGAATCCAGTGTTTTTTAAAATTAATTGCAGTCTGGTTTTCACTTATGGCCTTTTTAACATCTTTCTGGTTGATTGAAAGATATTGTGACATGGCAATAAGCCCTCCAGGTTGTACTGTATATGGGAAAAGTATAGGACAATAAAATACCGGATACTATATCAAATAAAGGCATAAAGGCAGGATGTATTGCGGCTGCCGTGGACTAATGATTAACATTAACACTGAGCAAAATGGGCAGGTTCGATTCTTGGCGGATTGACTTCCGAACTGGTCTTACTCATAGGCTATGTTAATCGAAAAATTACGTTTTTCTTTAGCTTTAATTATATTTTTCCATAGCATAAATTCTTCAAGTGCTGTTCTTCAAGTGTTACGATTTCAGTGGGGAGAAACGTAACTCACGCTGAAATTGTTCCATGTTATGTACATAAAACAACACAAAAATAGTACTTCATAAAATCTCTGTCTCACTAGAGGCTGCAGAAGACAAATTGTTATCTAGTTATAACTAACAATGTAGGTGTTAACTATTTATAAGAAATTAAATATTAGGATTAATAAAAATAAAAATAACACGCAGGAAATTAAAAACAAGTTCATAGTTATAATACATAAATAAGATAAGTCCTTAAGATATAACTTAATATACAGGTAAAGCTTTTGATAAATTATCGACTACTGTATTAAATTAAAAAAAAAAGAGGCTGCAGATAATTAAACCTGCTGATCGTCATAGAGCTTTGATCTTCTTGCCGTCTCAGAAATTTGTGTTTGATTTGTCAAGACTGTATTTATTGTATTATATATATTACACTTTTGTTGTAAACATAACAACCTGGCGAGCTTATTGCCGTGTGGCAATTTCTTCCAATCAACCAGAGGATGTGAAAGAGACCTTGAACGAAAACCACACTGGAATCTATTTAAAAAAATCCGAGTTCCAACGGGAATCGAACCCACAACTTCCGGTTGGGAGACAAGCGTTTTCCCAACTAGGCCACGGAGATTGTCTTCTTATTGAAGTGCAACAGCTTGTTAACAATAAACTAATACACACACAGGCGTATTCTATCTACAAGATGCCGACAATTATACTCGATCACGAGAAGAAACCTGACGTATGGAATTTCTTCAAAAAAATTCGAATTGTATTTTTCATTTATCGCAAAAATTTTTTGAATAGAATAGGTGAGTTGACTTTATTTCATAATTTTTATTTTGTGTAAATTTCATAAATATGGAACTTTATTAGTCTTAAAAAATCCGAATAATTATTCAAGAACGAGTAAAAAGTTCAGAGAAAAAGTGGCTGTTTTTAGACCCTTTTTTAGACCCCTTATTTGAATATTGCAATTTAGAGGGCGGTTACATGGACACGGTTTAGAATAAGGAAAGGATTTTTTACCACCTGCGGTCCTTGTTTTGGGTATATGATAATATGAAGCGTAGAACTAACATGTTTTGGAAAAAAAATGTCAGCATATATCGTGAAATATTCCGTACGCCTTGATTTTTTAAATCTCGGTCGAACATGTTGTGTTTTCAGCATATTTGAATTTTTTCCTTCAAAATTTTCTATGTTTGTGAGATCATAGTCAGCATATAACATATCAACATGATGTCAGCATTATTTATTTATGAATAGCGAAGATCTTCAAAGTGTGCGTTGTTCATAGCTAACTTGTAATTTATTTCTTCATAATTTTCTGTTTATGATATTATAGTCAGCATCTGACATATCCTCATGATGTAATCATTATTTGCATCTGGCATATCCTCATAAATTCAGAATTATTTATTAATGGATAACGAAGATCTTCTAAGTGTGTGTCGTTTAAAGCAAATTTTAAATTTATATCTTCATAATTTTCTATTTGTTAGATCAAAGTCAGTGTCTGACTCCTCATGATGTTACAATTATTTGCATCTGACATATACTCACGATGTCAACATTATTTATTTACGAATAACGAAGATTTTTTAAGCGTGTGTTGTTTTAAGCTAATTCTAAGTTTATTTCTTCATAATTTCCTGTTTGTGTGATTATAGTCAGCATCTGACATGTCCTCATGATATAATCATTATTTGCATCTGACATATCCTCGGGATATCAGCATTTTTTATTAATAAAAAGTTACTATACTGATATGACTATACCTAGTTACTGTACTGATATCATCTATGATCTCTTTAATATAATATTTTCACTACAAGAAGAGTCACTTTCGAGTTATAACAAACCTTTTCGAAAGCGTAAGATTGTCAATCGATTTTATAATAATTAAGAAAAATCAATGTTTTGATGCATACGCTAGATAATTGTATGACATTCAGCCATATACGAGTATATCGTCACCTCGTTCTCTGTCGAGGTAAACAGATCCCTCCGATCTAGTGATGGTAAAATCCTCTGTCTTTTGACGCATCGTACATCATTTTCACGTATTTTTTTGCGATTCACTCTGCTGACATTAGATTGATCTCCTAACTTAATAAGCTGTGCTTAATGCTTATATTTTTTAAATAAAAATGAAATATTTCCAAATATTCCTCCTCCCTCCCTCCTATATAATTCCCGCCCATATTTCTAATTTCCATAAGATTTACCTTTTGTTTTATTTTCGCTCAAATGTAATATTACTTTACTAAGTTTAAACACGGTCATGGATATCAACAATACTTTTGAAATAAAAACTGGTTGATTAGAGGAGACTGCTTTAAATTAAGAAGTAAGGTGGATTTCGACCATATAAATGGTTGAAATCGACCGTGCATAGTAAGAAAATAAAATAAAAAAATAAAACCTGCCCGACGTTTGTACATGAAGGTGTTAAATTAAAATCGGCCTTAAGTTTCCATATTTTTTTATCAACTGTTAATAATCTGTCTTATACGTGTAATAATTATTCAAACAACTTTTTATAACTCTTCATTTGTTCTTAAAAATACAAACATTTTATACGGACCGTTGATTGTTTGACCCCTAACTAACCCCCTCTCTCACGCCTTTACCTCCTTTATCTTATCAATAATGCGGCTAAACTGCTGCCGAAATGTTGCGCTGGGGACCCGACCCCTCGCCCTATCCTGATGTATGGAGGCCAGTTTGATTGCGCACATATCCTGTATTGTTATCGAATTGCGTTCGTGGAATAAGAGAAACAGATTAATGGAGGCCAGCGTCCTCCAACTTTTCATTTTATGGGATTACATTCGAAATGGAATAAGGATATAAGAAAACATTTTTTATGTTTTTTTTTTCAGGAAATCTACATCACATAATGATTAATATGTAAAATAATATTTAACAGTTAACCAGCAATCAAGTTCTACGCGATAGTTAGAAGCAAAAACTATCGTCAAAATAGATAGAAAACAAATAAAATCAACTCAAGTCATAAAGCACAGTATGTGGCACATTGGGTGAGGAAGTTTTGGAAAACGGAAGAGAAAAAGGAAGATAAAAGACAGGTACTATTTTTTAATTCTAATCAGCCAAAGGATCACACTTCGGAGCTCTGGGTTATGAAATGAAAATAAAAATAAATAAATTACTTAAGCTTAAAAATAAAAATTAATCATTCGATCTTTAGAAACCAGCGTCAAACGTCCGTATTATCACTTATGTATAGAGTTCTTAACTGTTCCATCGCCATTTCATATCTTGTCGGAAATGCTTAGCGCTTGTTCGATAGCGAAACTCTTAACTTTATTTTATTTATTTATTTAAAACTTTTATTGCAAATACAATCTAGCGGGATTATTACCAGGCGGCAATCTTTTCCAACTAACTAGATAAAAGAAAATTAAGCAAGTTACATGGTCGCAAAACATTAAAATGACTACCCATTCCCACGAAATTCATGAACACATACATGCGCATATGCCCACAAACCCCACAAAGACGGACAATCACCCGAACATTACTTTTCATATAAAGTGCGATGTCATCAATCAAAGGAAAAGGAAGGGATGGTGGAGAGGAAAGGAAAAAAATGGTTTGTAACTGATTACAGAGTCTCACTGCATGTGCAGTACCCGGCAGTAAGTAATACACATCGTTTGTAGAGCGTCGTCTCTGTCATTCATGCACGTGTTCCGTCGCGATTTGTCACTCGTTACCAGACCGGACTATTAGCGCATCGTGCGACAGAGACGACGCTCTACAAACGATGTGTATTACTTACCGCCGGGTACTGTACAGTAAAGGATGACAAAATAAGAGGAGCGGTGAACTGGAAAGGCCAATAAATAATTTTTGTTTGAGTGTGGCGCTTATCCATGATCGGAAAGACGCTGAAAAATTTCGGCAAGATAAGAGGGGGTGGCGGGACAGTTAAGAATATTACATAATAGAGACAGTATGTGAATTTGGCGTATATTTATAACATTCAACCAGTTCTATGCCTTCTGGTATGAAGTTATATGATCGTACTCTCGTAGGTTAAAAATAAATTTTAGAAAAACATTTTGAAGAAGCTGTATTTTGTCCAGTTGTTCCTCTGTAATATACGTCCGCAAAGTCCAGAATCGGAAAGATCAGAGATTGCACAAGATTTTTTTTGGTTTTAGTAGACAGGAATCTTTGCAGCACTTTAAGGGAATGAAGGCTGTAGAAGATCCTTCGGCTTACCTCATTTATTTGATCTCGCCACGAGAGAGTGTTATCTATTAGCACTCCTAAGTTTTTAAAAGTTTTATATTATGGTATGATAGAGTCATCTCGTAATGTTGGAGAAGCTGAGGGCTGCCAATGAGGATCGCTTGAAACTTCGTAGGATTAATGAGGCCATGCTCCCCAGTCTACTCGGAGATCGATTGAAGGTCCGCATTTAGATCGTTTAATGTCGTGTGAAAGCAATTTGGATCAAAATGATTATATATCTGCAGGTCATCTGCATACAGATGATAAAAACACTTAAGAGATGATGAAATTAGAAAAAAAGGAGTGGAGAGAGAATTACACCTTGGAGAACGCCTGCAGAGAGATCAGTCCATTCATATATATGCTCTCGGTATTAAAAATATTGTGGTTTTTCTTTTAACTAGCTCGAAAACCAAACAATAACCGATTCAAATAATCGTAATGAATGCATTCGAGCCATAAGCAAATTCTACAGTATTGAATGCACTGCTAAAATTTTTGGTGTTTTTTTTATGGCAATACAGAGCGTATGTCACTTCTTATTTTGTTTAGTTTTTTTATTATTAAAGATGTTAGAATTTTCATAAACAAACATAATGAATGTACAACTTTTGAAAATAATTTTATTTAAAATATCAACACGTTCAAGTCGTGTAAATTTTTTTGCTTTGTAAGCTGTGATCATTATTGATAAAATGTCCAACACACGCGCTGCATCGGAACGAGAACTGACATTGAATTTATTGCCACACATTATTGTAAATCATTTGAATTTAAAGACTTTCAAACGAGTTAAACTTTTTTTTAAAAAATATTTGAAACGAAGCGAGACACATTTTCTAGGTGATTTTGATAAATGTACAAACGTACCGTACATCATTTTGATTTATCAAATACAATAAAAATTACTTTTTAATTGGCAATGGATAGCTGATATAAATTTTCACAACATACGCAAATCACTGCAAAATTCCAAGTCATGGTAATTTAAAAAGGTGAAAGGAAAAGTATATGTGATGTAAGTACATTATATTCTCAGACGATGGAAATGTGGAATGAGATATTGAATGGCGAGTTGCAATAGGAAACAAAGACCAAGGGGTACTGAAAAACTATATTCAAACTAAGAAAAATCAAGATCTGTTAAAATTATGGTTCACAACAGCGTTGCAGTGTCAACATTGATGTACGGGAGTGAAACGTGGATGCAGAAAATTTAAAAAAGCCGAGTAAATGTGGTGGAAATGTGTCCACTGATAAGAATATGTGGTATGTCGATGTATGATGGAATATGGAATATAATTATTAAAGATAAATGTGAGGTTAAAAATGGATCAGTAGGATAGAAAAGAGAACGTTGAAGTAGTTTAGACATGTTGAACGGTTGGTTACGAAAGAATAACTAAAACGATATTTTAATGCAAGCACAACTGGAAGTAGTCGTAGAGGACGACCGAAATAATTGTGGTTGAACCAAGAGAATGAAATTTTGAAAGAAGGAAAGCTAGGAAATTAATGAGTTAGGAACTACACGATATAATGTACTCGCATGGATGTGGGGAGGTGAAGGACGTTTGTAATGATTAGGAAGTTTAACGCAATCTTTTCTGCCAACCTTAATAGGGAAATAGTGTGTTGGTATGTATGTATTCATAATATATGAATAACGATAGTGAATTAGAAGCCATATGATTTAAAATGTGTTTTGTAAATTTCAATACGTAATAAAGATCACTTCTACAACGGTTAGTCAAATGCTACGTTTGGTCAGTGCTATTGCATGGAGTAGAAGCATGGTCCCTCAAAGTTGGTAGTATGAACCGACTGGAAGCATTCCAAATGTGGATGCACCGGAGAATGCTACGGATACCCTGGACAGATATGGTCAGCAACACAAGGGTTCTTCAAAGAGCCAAAGTTTATAGAGAGTTCCTGACTAATATTAAAATTCGAAAGGTGTCCTACTTGGGTCATGTACTAAGAGGAACAAAGTACAAATTACTGCACCTGATAATCCAAGGCAAAATAGAAGGCCGAAGAGGTTTTGGCAGGAGGCAAATCTCCTGGCTCCGCAATATACGTGATTGGAATAGCATAAGAGGCGTTGGAGATCTTTTCCGGGCTGCCGGGGACAAAGATGTCTACTCTCAGGTGATATTCATCGTTGGGGGGACCTGACATGACACTGGGAAGAAGAATAATAAAGATCATAATTTTTCAGGAGAAAGCTGACTGAGCATCGTCTGAATAATTCGGGATTCTTTGTTCTTTTCAGAATTGGGTGCCAAATATGGTGTAAGTGAATGCAAAGGGTGCAATGAGTTGTTGTAAATGATTTTGATGTGAATGTTGAGATTATTATGCAATGGAATTTTGTATATGATAACTTGAGATTCAAGTATGTGTAGGAATGTCAATTCAGAGTACGAATATTTCATCTGAGTGATTTAGTGTTAAGGAAAAATATATTAATTTTGGGATTAAGGAATGAGACTTCTTCGTCTCAGACATTACCGTATGAAGTAGTATTTTTTATCCACAAAATTGCGTGTTTTATTATTGTTATGTACTTGAAGTCTTCGGTTAGTTTTTCCATTTAAATTATTAAAATATAATAGTAAATGGTGTATTATGTATAGTTAATAGACACATAAAATATCAAAATACAATTAAAGTAAAATTACAATATAATTATCAATCCTACACTTTGGGAATCTGTGAGTTATACAAATTCGTAATACTCAAAGGATAACAAAGTATTACCTCAGTTCTACACACATGTGTGTTGTGGACTTTATCGGTAACAGCTGAGATTAGCACTTATATTGCAAACGAAACAGATATCTTAAAGAGTAAATGTTATCTTTAAAGTGTCAACATTAATTAAGCTATGACATGGATGGTAAAATATTAAAAAAAAAATACCCTTGTTAATATATCTTTTGGTGTTTCCTTTTAAATGCTTTGTAGGTATAAATTTCTTGTTGATATGTTGAGTCAAAATAGTTAGCTTTATCCCATATTGATGGAGCTCAAAATGGAATTTATATTAAATGAATTTCACCTCAGAATCTTCGGCTCAGCAAGTCAGGAGACCAGGGGGAACTTGAATGTTTAACCTGCCTACGTCACGCGAGTTTCTCCTCCCATATTTCTCCCCTAAGGAGTCTCGAAACCTTTGGTTCCTAAGCAGTGGGAGGTTCCTTTCTATATCAAATATCCACCCTAAGCCAGTTCACCCTTGGATGTCCTTAGGGGGTCGTCAGACGGGGGCATACATCATCAGCAATGGACATTGCGCGGTGCTTAACGAGAAATAAAATGACAAATGTGGTGAAACTATCATATGAATCTAGTCGCACACGAGAGAGCCAACAATTCGTAGAAAATATTACACGTTTTTCAAAAAAGGGGCGATGAATCAATAGTAAATTAGGGGGACGTGATAGAAAAATACGAGGGTGAATCTTTGCTATTTTGTTTTGAAAGAAATTTTTGATTTATCAGTATGTTGTACTAGAAATAAATGGTGTTGGTCTTTCAATGCATTTCAAAACTGTTTAGTTAAAAATGAAGTGAATTATTATTCTCCGTTCAGGTTACTTTTCATTAAATAAATCTTACATTTTCTCCGAACCTAATCGTAAATATACATTATTTTTTATGTGTTTCGTTAACATTGAGCGCCCATTAGAAGAGTTACTTTCTAAACAGCGCTATAAAAAATGTTTTTAAGTATTAGTATTGATAAACTCCGTGGCTTAGACCAGTGGTCCCCAACCCCCGGGCCGCGGCCCAGTACCGGGCCGTGGACCAAATGGTACTGGGCCGCGCAAGGGCCTGCTTAAAAATCAAAATTACTTTTGAAAAATCGAACATACCCAATAAAACTTAATTATAGCTTAAAATAATTATTCCGTTGAAAACCCCTTCACGCTAAGTTACCACCGACCTTCCGACAATACCTGTTCGAGACAACAACTCTGCCGGTGTTCTGGATTAGAGTCATCCCTATTGCCATTTCCGACATCCTATCTATGTGAAGCGGGGTTTTCTGCAGTGACAGCAACCAAAACAAAACAAAGAAATAAACTGGACATAAGCAAGACACTTCGGGTGTCACAATCTCCTATTACCCCCAGATGGAACCATCTCGTTTCAATGAAGCAAGCTCAGGGTTCTCATTGATTTAGCATTAAGTTAAAATATTAAATCTGTTTTTATTCATTTTTAAGGGGTAACTGTATTTTATTTTGAAGGCATGTTTAAACACGATTCAATTAAAAATATTAAATCAAAACACATAAAACTTCAACATCAAAACTTTTAAAGAAAATAGATAAATAACTTTCAAGTTAATATATCTGTAAGATATCAAAATAACATTAAAATCCCGATATTAAACCCTAAGCATTCTCAAAATTCTTTTCTCTATCTTGGAAAAAAATACTTTCAACCTTCCGTTGAACCTTAAAAATATTGAAAATACCCATGAATCCAAAAGAAAATAAAAAAATTATCTGAAACTTAATAATCCTTCATTGTTATTATATATTTTTTCTTCATTTTTCCCACAAACCTTGTGTTTTCTCTACTATTATTTGTCACTATAACTTATGTACCACAGTTGTAAATTTTATGATTATACTCGTATATTGTACAAATATATTGTTATTAAATTAAAAAAAAAAAACTACATTCAATGTGTCCCCACTCCCCCCCCCCCCAGTGGGCCGCGGTAAAATTATGAAACGTTGACCGGTCCGCGGCGACAAAAAGGTTGGGGACCACTGGCTTAGACAAAAAGATGCGTACATTGTATTATATAACACTTTCGTTGTATATAGAATAACTGGATAGTTTATTGCCAAGTGACAATTTCTTCCAAACCAAAAAAGTGCTAAATAAACCTTAAATGAAAACCAGAAGAATACCTTTTTTTTAAATCTGGGTACCAATGGGAATCGAACCCGCAATCCCCGGGTTGGAAGTGAGGTTTTTTACTCACTAGGTCACGGATGTCGTCGTACGTATGTATTCGTTCTTTTTAAACGCATGTTTGATATCTTTCTGTAATTTCGGAGGAATTTAAATCTGGGTGAACATAATCTGACAATCATTTGATATATTTAGATATTAAATAAATTCTAGAAGCATTCTTAAAACTCAGGATTACTTTTCATGTAACTTAATATATTACAGATTTTTTCTTTCTTACTACTTCATTATACTCGTATAACAACCTGACCGGCTTATTTCCAGATGGCAATCTTTTTCCATCAACCAAAAGTAAACTAAGAGGGTAACATAGTCTAAAAAATATTCAAATTATTATTAATTAATACGAAATTTACGAAAAATATAAATACCAAAGTAATAATGAAGAGTTGTTGCGAGGAAAAGAAAATTGGAACTGAAACACGTAACATTATGTTACTTACGAGTATTTGAAATTAGGAGTGTTTTCAATCGCTGTTTAAAACATGCAAATAATGGAGCGCTGTTTAAAACATGCAAATAATGATCAGTTGGTAACTGGTTTTAGAGTCTCGATGCATGGACAGTCAAAGACGACATTAAAATAGAAAAGTGGGGAACAATAAAAGCAAATAAAAAATATCGGCTTGAGCATAGCGCAAGTTCACGATGGGAAATATGTTGAATATTATCCATGAGCTAAGACGGGGTGTCATTCATAAATATACATATATAAATCGAGTACCATTACGCCATATCTTTGTTGAGATAAGCAGAGAGGACAGAGCGCCATACTTTCCTTTCTCTACATTTATGATACTCTTCGTCACTTCTACATCCACATATTTTCTCATAATATGAGATATTATGTCTCATATTATGCTCAATATTATAGAGCCTACCATTTCTATGACTTTCTACGTTTCCTTCTTTGAAAATATAATTCACTTGATACAACCATATTTTTATGGTCTTTCCCTAGCATGCCTTCTACTTACATTTGCACTTTACATCAATTTTGTTAGTTTTTATTCATTCATTCATTCTACATGCCCAAACCATCTCAAAGTGTTTTTCTTCATCTTACTCAACATATCAACCTTAAATCCATATTCATACCTAATCACTTTATTCCGTATTCTGTCATATATTGTTACGTTATCTATTCATCATAAATATATAAATATGAAAATAACTCGAGTAACGAAAATATTTTTTTCCCAAAATCAACGACATATTGATAGTCTCTTCAAATAGAGATATTTGTAGTCGTTCTACAGCACAACTTCATTTCCAAACAATTCCGAAATTACTTCTCAATCAAAAGCTCTAAGGGTTCGATGACGATGACGAGGGATCCTTTAATTATGTCGCTCCCCATTCGGATATTTTGCCTTTCAAAAAATTAATTTCCGCTGTCTGAATACTTGAACATTACCCCTCAGAAAGAGTTCATATTATTTGGTGTCAATATTCAAGGGGATTGTCAAATTTGAGCTGAATTACTTCTTTTTTCTTTCAAGTTTTCGAATAATGTTTGTGTCGAGCGATAATATCGAAATAACAAAAATAAATAAAATGAAATCAACTTCGTCAGACAAATAATTCTTGAATATGAAAACTGCAACGTTTTCAAAATGTCGGCATCATTAACCAAACCACGCAGTACAACACTGCGGAAAACCTTGTAAAACTGATGCAATGAACCACGAAAGCCTCAAAACATATTAAATGAAATGTTGTTTTTCTAAAATACATTATTCAAACAGGTATGAGTACTATAATTTATATTCAGTAATATTACGCTTTCTATTGTCTATTTACCTTTCATTTCTCCATTGTTTGTATTGTATTGCAATTTCATTATATATGTTTTAGTATAAACTGGCGGGTTTATTGCTATATGCTAATTTCTTCGAACAAGAAAGATGTTTAAGAGGCTTTAAGTGGAAACCTGGAATCCTTTAAAAAGAGGCTATCAACGGGAATCAAAGTCACAACCCTTCGAGCTGGAAACGTCTTACCCACTAGGTCTCAAAGTGTTTGATGAAATTTCTTTATTGTTTTATTTATAATTAAAAACAAATAAAAACAGTGTTGACCACATAATTTTTATTAAAATTTTTTTTTGACCATTTAGCAAAATACGTTTCCGTGGTCCAGTTAGTAAGACGCATGTCATTTAACTTGTGGTTGGAAGAGATTGCTGGGTTTCAAGCTGTAAGTTGGAAGGGGAACCCGTATAAGGAAGATAATAGAGTTGTTGTTGCGGGGAAGTTCCTTATCTAATGACCGCAGTCACCACCTTCTTAACCTTATACCCAACTTCTTTTTTTTTTTTTTTTTAATATTTTCAACCTGTCAATAATAGTGGATTCGAATCCCGGGCTAGGGCAGCCTTGAGTCTACTCTTTAAACGCCAATATATAAATTGTTCTTTTATTATTATTACTACAGTACAATGTACCGCATAGCAATAAGTAGTACTGAATACAACAAACGTGTAAAATAATACAACTTATATTTGCTATCGTCTGGATGGTTAGAAGATATTTCTTTTTGTAATAAGTTCTTCAAATTGTACTGTTTGTTATATTGAAGTATCATAAAAAAGTTTAACTTCAAATCTAAAATATTTAATCGTCAATCCTCCCATTTAAAAAACTTTTTAAAAGCATAGTTTTATTTTGTGAAATCATGACCTTTTTGATAATTTGGATTATTTTTTGCTAAAAACGTAACTCCGGGATTTAATCATTACCAGAATAAATGAGAACATTATATTAAATGTTTGAAATATGGTAATTATATTTAAAAATTACACAATATACATAATATTTTTACTGGTAGAGTACTTTTTTATTGTCAGTGGAACACATTATTCGATTTAATGGGTAACATAATGTTAGTTACTTTGTTAATAATGTGAGGTATTCAATGAAAATATTCCTCTTTTTTTTTCTACTCGGCTATTTTGGTTTTGGATTCCTGACTATATACGAGTATGTCAGTTTTTTCGCTTTTGAATTGAGGTTATAAATGATTCAATAAGTAAATTTCTTATCATGTATCGGAGTGGACCGTGTCTTGACTGGAGGATTTAATATTTCAAAAGGTGTTATGGAAGGATGTGTTGTCAGCGTGGTTGCTTAATATTTACGTAGATTTATGGTTGAAGGAACAATGGAGGTCAATGGGTGCTATATATGTGTCGAATAGGAATGTATGCGGTTTGCTGTATGTTAATAAAATGATAGTATTAGTGCAAAATGGTGATGAATCATAGAGTTTGATAAATAAATTGTTTGATAGATGTGAAGAAAAAGATTTGAGAATTTATACTGCGAAATCCAGCCATAGTGATAGATAGGTGTGATAGGAAAAGTAAATGCGACGTATGGGCGAGCAATGAAAAATTAGAGCAAATTAAGATATTCTGCTATTTGGGAAGTATTTTTCCAGACAAATAAAGTGAAGTAATAAAATCAAAAGTATTACGACGAATATTAGTTATTAAATAATTACGAGGAATATTGGTGATAATCTACGGTAGTGTTTTAGTACCAACATAAATTTATGAGAATCAAACGTGAGCATGGAAAAATACTCAAAAGAAACTTAATAAAAGCTGTAGAAATACGTTTACTGAATACAATGTAAGGGATGATAATGATAACCTAAATGGTCTGGTAGGTAAGACATCCGTTTTCCAGCCCAGGGGTTTGCGGGTTCGATTCCCGATGGTGCTTGGATTTTTATAAAAGGGTTCTCATCCGTTTTTCACTGAAAGTAGCCTTAACACTTTTCAGGAGGGAAACAAGAGATTGCTACAATACAATAACCCAACCAATTTATGCGGTATACAACGCAAGAGTATTGCAATATAATAAAAGGTATGACAGAATACGGAATGAAGTGATTATAGATGAATGTGAACTTTAGGTTAAGGTAAATAGAATGAATAAATGAAGAAAGACTAACAAAAAATGTACAGTGCAAATTGAGCTTGGTAAAGGAAAAACAATAAAAGTATTCCTGAATTGTGAACAATATTTTGAACGAAGGAAGCGTAAAAAGTCAGAGAAATCGTAGGAATTGCTTGAGATGTGGGAAATATACATGTCGTCATACGAAAGTCTGGCGTTGTGTTCTCTGCTTACCCCGACAGGGAAACGACGTGATGGTATTTATGTAAATATATTGTTAAAATAAAACAACAATAATTATATATCCCTTTTTTGTTTGCACAAGAAATTTACTTACTGAATAATAACACCTTATTTACATACTTGTCCAACTTGGTTTTGCTCCTACAAAATGTGAGACATTATGACAAACATTAAGTGTGCTCATGGTATTAATAAATAAAAATCAAATATATGGAATAAAAGTGCATTCATATGAAAAAATATCTGAAGTGACACTGCCCCAAATGGAAGCAAGTTGACAAAAAAGCCACCGATAGACTATAAGTCGATTTATCATCAACATAACAATTTGTCGAAAAATATTGAAAGCACCAGTCACGACATAACTTTTTCTACATACATACATATATATTCCACCATACATTAATTCACCTATTTCAAAATTTCATTCGCTTAGTTCAACAATATTTTTTTCGGTTGTCCTGTACCCCAACTCCCATCCATTATAAATTTGTTTATTCAACCTTTCAGCCCCCATCCACTCAAAATTTCCAAAACACCTAAATGTATTCTTTTTCACCCTACTTTGTACATAAGTTATTAGCTCAAATTCATAATTCTTTTCATGAATAATGTCAACATATATTACTTTAAATATGTTAATATCACGCGTGTGCAATTTCGTAAGGAAGCCACTGATGGAAGCCCAACATTTATTTAATCGGATTTTACAAACAAGATGAAGACTTACAAATAACAGTTACATTAAATTCTTAATATTCTTCTTATGAAAGCAAAAACTGTAACCAAGTTAGGTAAAAACTGTAATTACATTTTTATTGAATAACATTTGCATAATTTCTCTGTAACTGACTAACGTATCTGATATGAAACATAAAATGTCTTTTATCTAAAATTTTGTATATGCAGCAAAGTTTAAACTCTGATTTAACCTTCCTATCGTCTTGTAACTTTGATATCCTTGTTAAGAACTTTGGGTTTCATCTGTCAAGACTGTGCGCGAACTGAAGTGCAAAAGCTTGCACACAACAAATCAGTATACGTATAAACGTCTTACATTCTGAGAATGGCTAACAATAATTTTTAACTTTACGGGATGAATCCTTGACTTCGTGTACACTAAACTCAAGCACGTCTATATCTCACTGCGAATTTCCTTTGGTAAGCGAGAACGTTTACCCAGAACTTCAGAGCAGCAGAGCAGGATCTGTGGAGTTGGTTACAACCCGTATTAATTGAAGATGCGAACTTTTCGAACATTTTTATATCGCACGAAAAAAATGGTGTTTAAAAACAGATGATTTTCGCTTCTTGTATATCAATGCACTCAATATAAATTGGAAGATTCTTTATAATATCTCCAATGTGAATGAAGTGGTGAATTGTTCCAATGATAACATTTATAATTTGTTCGCCGAAAACTTTCCTATGCCTTCATCTTTACGAACATAGCGATATCCGAATAGGATTAATCGCGACATTGTTAGGGATACTTAACGTAAAGCCTCTTATCATAGAAAATGAAAAACCACTGGCAACAAATCTTTATGATTTATTTATTGTTGAAGTATTCAACTGAAACATGATGTTTCGTTGGAATATGCTGACTACGTACATACGCTTGAATGAAATATAGTGAGTATTTTAAAATCGCTTAGGAATCACGTTAAACCTCTGTAACAATTTTACCTTTTAAATATGATTTTGTGGGATGGAAACTTATATAAGGTTTGGAACATACCAATTGCTTTTACTCACTATTTTTCTTTGATCTATATAGAGGACTCATATAGGTTTGTGAAAACACCGTAAAAACTCTTCTCTCTTCTTCGCGACCACCACACTGTAAATAAAAATGATGTCTAAACTCTCCTTGACTGTATGAAAAACACTAAGACGGTTGGACCCGATGACATACCCACACTCATCATAAAAGCACGCGGTGAGATTTTTTCAAGACCTCTTGCCTACATTTTCAACTTAATCTTTCAAGTTGGTATTTAACATACACGAGTGAATGGAAAATTACTCGAGTCATATGAATTCACATAAGTGGACCTAAAGAAAAAATTTCAAACTACCGACCCATTGTCAAACTCTTTTCTGTAGTCAAACTATTTGACACCCTTATGTATCGTGTTTTGAGATGACACATAGATTCGCACATTATTGATGAGTAACTTAGTCCAATTTGATGGTATTTGCTTATTTTGTTTCTAACACACTTGATCTCAGCTCTGAGGTTGATTGCTCGTATCACAACTTTGCAAAAGCATTCGATGGAGTAAATCATGGAATTTTACTAACGAAAATGGATCAACTTGGTATTCCAAATAATCGTTAACAACTCTTTTCAACTTTTTTTTAACATATGCCAGTTTGTTTCTTATGATATATTGGAAACCGAACCTTTTGCTTCACAATCAGGGGTTCCAGAAGATTCCAACCTCAGCCCGATTTTGTTTTTAATTTTCATTAATAACATAGGTCGAGTCATCAGCCATTCCAAATATTTACTGTTTGCCAATGATTTAAAACTATTTAAACAAATTGATTCTCTCCAAGACTGTATGTAACTCCAGATCGATTTGATTGGTGTCTGAAAGTGGAGGGAGATTAATAAGCTAGCCTTTAATATATCTAAATGTAAAGCGAATGATTTTTCAAGAGCTGGGACTTAGCGATACTTCAGATACTTAGCCGATGATCAGGCCATTAAAGACCATGTTGAACAGTAAATTCACATTTTGACCTCATTTTTCAAGAGCTGGGACTCAGCGATACTTCAGATACTTAGTCGATGATCAGGCCATTAAAGACCATGTTGAACAGTAAATTCACATTTTGACCTCATTTTTCAAGAGCTGGGACTCAGCTATACTTCAGATACTTAGTCGATGATCAGGTCATTAAAGACCATGTTGAACAGTTAATTCACATTTTGACCTCATATTGAGAGTATGTATTTATCTGCCAATGAAGTTCTGAGATTTTAGAAACAGTCTGCAGGGCATTTAGTGGTGGTGCTATTATGAGATCTTTATATTATTCACTGGTTCTCAGTAGGTTGGAGTGCGGCTCAATCGTATGGCACCTGAAAGGAATCCAGAACTCCCTGATGGTTGAGAAAGTCCAAAATATATGTCTACGACATAGTATTTACTGCAAAGAGTACGAACTTTACCTACGCCTTTATCACATATTTTTTAGATATTAAATAAATAAATATAGGTTTATTGGTAGCAACATAGTATGTACATAATGTATTTAAATACACTTAAAAAACATAAATGGCAGAAAATACATTTAAGAAGGAAGCTATCAAAAGGTCTGGGCTCATCTAATAACATCCCTCTTTATTACTCTTAAAGCATTAGAAGAGATCTACGTGCCTGTTTATTTTACATATATTAATTGCTAACAATAAAATTAGCCAAGTATTGGTTGATTTACATACTTTTGTTAAATGTACTGGATAATTATTAACGCCATCACGAGTTAAGAATGTTATCGATGCTGTATTACAAAAAAACTGAACTATTAGGAGCATCACCACTCACAACGGAATAAACCTTTTTAAATGACATTTCCAATATCGATCGATATCTTCCATATCTCGGTGAATAAATTGAGGATTAAACTCCTTCATAAATTTTGTAGGCATATCTGAGGCACTTCATAAGAAATAGTCCATTGTGTTATATTTAGACTTTCAATATTTTTTTCTCGTTATTTGACGTTATTCGGTTAAACCGGTATCAAATTAATACCGATCAAATGAATAAATAAATGTATCAAATTAATAAATAAATGAATACCGATCACGAGAGATTACATTATATGTCTTTAATTATTGTGTTATAAAAAAGTTTAATAAAAAGGATAAACAAAGTTAAATTAGACATTGTTGAAGGGTAACAGAATGATGACTTATTTGCATTATGTTTTTATGTTAGAGAAGTGACTTTTTATATTAAAAATGAAACTATTGATTTAATTTTAATTAAGCTTATATCAACATATTTTGTCAAGACTTGTGATAACGTAGTTAAAAATAATTATTTTTTATTACTTAAATTAAAAATGTGCAAACCTCATCTCTGTCCAGATTTTTTTTTATTAAATGTTTTTTAGGACTAAAATGAATAATTCTATGACGTTTTGGTAAAGAGGTTCAAGTCATCAATTACTTATTTGTCAGTTTGAAGTTTTGCAACACTTGTACTCCTGAAATACAGACCTCAGGTAAATTTTAAAGGTAAACTTTGAATTCACAAATTATTTATGTATTCAAAGTTTACGTTTAAAATTTACCTAAGGTCTGTATTTCAGGAATATAAGTGTTGCAAAACTTCAAACTGACAAATAAGTAATTGATGACTTGCACCTCTTTACCAAAACGCCATAGAATTGACACATGTGATAAGCTGGTTGACTTAAAAAAGGAATACACACTCAACCTAGTAAGTCGGCCAGCAGGTATGCGGTATTCAATAAGCATAAAAAATAAACATGATAGGGGAAGCGGAATAAGTTTTGAAATTATTATTATTAAAGGATACATCTTTAAACATTTACTTTTGTTATTCTAATATCTTTAATTATTATGTTTAAAAAATAATTACTTAAGACATTAATAAAACAGTGGATATCAAAGTTTACAAATTCTTCCATTTCAAATTATTTACTAAATTTTTTATTCTTATTTTTATGCTACAGTAAAATATGCTACGAAGGAATGTTGAAAGTTTGAACCTTCTGCAAACCTCTTGAAAAGAGAACAGACATAAGCACTTCCATGTTGAACAAGCAAGCTGAATGCTTCTCATTATTCATGAAGCTGGGAGAATCACACAATTGCTATTCAATGAGATACACACTCAACATCTAGACAAGCTGCAGTTGTGCTTAGTTGCATGCTTTTCTAAAAATCATGTAAATAGCGTACATGTGTCTGGAATTCTTATATTCAACACCACAGTTCTGTTACATCTTATTGGGATACTGTAAGGAAAAATGTTTCTATTGTAATCGTATATCTATGATATTTAAAAATAAGTGTAATTAAAACTGAATGGATTGAGATACTCTTACTTTGGTAATAAAAATACTGACGTGCAAAATTAGGCAAAATTAACAAATGTTAAAATTTAAAATCAGATTTGAATAAAATGTTTATTAGTTTTTGAAATCAAAATAGGATGAGTGCAAATTTGCTAAATATGAAAGAATATTTCAAAACTATTCTATGTTATTAAAGTTTACAAACTATATTTTGGAAAAAAAATCGTTGAAAATTGCATTGTATCGTATTACACTTTCGTTATATACAGAACAACGTGCAGGGTTTATTACCATGTGACAATCTCTTCCAACCAACCAAAAAAGTTTTAAAGAAGTCTTAAGTGAAAACCAGACTGGAACCATTTTAAGATTTAATTATCCATTTATTTTCATTAAGTTTACATACACATATATAATTTGGATACCAATGGGAATCATTTCCGCAACTTCGGGTTTGAAAATAATCGCCTCACCAAATGGATCACAGAGCCCGTTTTGATTAATTGATATACTCGTACAAATATAAATTGAAAAATAACTCAGGCTAGTAAAAAAACCAACTTTTGTTCATATGTTTTTACCATTGTTTCTAAATTATTTGACTCAATATTATGTTTATACTTTCTTCCACGTGCGTCTACAAATACAATATTTTTTACCAATACCGCATATAGCCCCGTAGAGCATACGGAGACCACGAACTCTCCATGTTAGTTCGATCTTATACGGACGACTTCCTCGGTCTAGTTATTAAGACGTTGTTCTTTCAACCCGGGGTTTGCGGGTTTGACTAAATACAGTATTTTACCAATATCGCATATAATCCCCGCGTAGTGCATGTAGAGATCACGAAGCCTCCCACTAGCTCGATCTTATACGGACGACTTCTGCGGTCTAGTTGTTAAGACATTGTTTGCAGGTTTTATTTCCGTTTGAACCCAGATTTTTCTTAAAAGGTTTCCTGTTTACTTTCCCTTATTGTCTTTTTAACACTTTGTTTGCCATGAAATAACAGTGTGGGTTCTCTCTGTCTAACCCAAAAGGAATATGGCATGATGGTATGTACTTATGTATTAATGATTAAATAGAAGAGGGGCAAATTAAGTTATCGAAATATGAATACTTAATATATAGTTTACATTTTATAGCAAGATCGTAAATTCTAACGATCGTGCATGAAAAAACGTGTTTTTGAAACACGAACTTTCACGAAATATTTGATGATATGTAGAAAAAATGATTGTTAAACGATATGTAAAGATACAGTTAAATATCCCCGCGACTCGAGAAAGCGGCTGTTTGCAGTGAGAAGTAAGGAGCAAGCGTTCACCAATAGGGTTTGACTAAAAGCTTTTTGAGTGTACAATGATACACTATACACCCATGGAGTGAATAAAATAAACAACGAGAAAAAGCAGCGTTTTCCAACTTTTTTATACCGCGATACATATTTCATAATTATATATCAGACTATTCACGCACGGAAATGTAAAGTATAAAAGTAACTGAAAGGTAGAAGGCATAATTACAAGTTACGAGAAATTTCATATAATAGCTCTTATCTTCTTGAATAGTTTAACTTGAATTAATTCTAAGGTTTTAAAAAAAGATTCTTGTTTGTGAGCGTATCATTTACTCTAAATACAACATAATGTCGTATTAGTTTAGATAGATGGTGCCCAACATGTTTAAATTCGATAGTACATTATCCTACAATTAATTTGTTATCATTGGGAACTTAAGTATAGCACGTTATTTACAAAGAGAATATGAACCCTGTGTCCATTATAATGGACGCTAGGTCTAAATCCACAATAATTATCAAAGTTTGTTTTTACAAATAACTGATGTTATTAGTTATTA
Source organism: Odontocerum albicorne (assembly GCA_949825065.1). Taxonomy (NCBI): domain Eukaryota; kingdom Metazoa; phylum Arthropoda; class Insecta; order Trichoptera; family Odontoceridae; genus Odontocerum; species Odontocerum albicorne. The sequence goes on from OX463842.1 coordinate 31,967,289, forward strand.
TATGGATGTTTCTGAGAAAAAAATACATGGAAAACCAAGTCAGAGCTAACGACAGTCAGATGTAGGAAGCACTATTTACTAGTCCAAGTTAAAAGGTATTGTCTGTTTTGAAAATTCATCCTTATATACATCGCAGGTTAAATATTATACATTTTTCTCAATGATGAAGTGAAACTCGCTTATTACAATTATTTATTACCGTAAAATTTATTTATGAGAATTCGAAAATTCTAGAATCTAGACAATAAACAAATCTAGAATCTAGACAATATATTGTGTAGCGATTAAATGCGAAGATAATATATGGTTCCCTAGTAAAAAATGTTTAAAACAGCTTAAAAATGAAACTGAACAATTTATCTAGTAATTATTTTGAGAATGGATTAAGTTAGATTTTTAACAGGAATGTAAAATAAACTGATTTAACGATTTGGTTACTATACTACAAATGTTTATGTTCTTAAGCTAAATTTATTTTAACTCGCCCGTAAAATTTGTCGATTTCGAATTACTCGTAGTTCAGTTTCTTTGACAGGTGGGACATGTTATTGCATTATGGAGAAATATTGAATGTACAACAAAAAGCTAACTTTTTCTGTAAATTAACAATTTTTTTTCTTTATATAAAATAATGCTGAAGGATTCATTTTACGACGAAACATTTACGAATCGAGATTCAACATCACTGGTAAAAAGAACTCTTACGCATGGGAATTTGAGAAAGGCGCCCGGTATAAATGTGTGGTATTAAATTCAAATTTACTAGACAGTTCTCCAACGATATTTTTCCCTAAAACATCGCGCAGTGTTTCAGCTCCCACGCTACCTATTTCGGGTTTTATACCAGGTTTAGATTATTAAGGCGGGCAACACCGAGAATAACTTGAGGATAGGTTTATTACATTCTCACATATTCCGATCGGTTGCCTACCTGTTAACGAGGCGTTAATGAATAAAATATGGATGAAAGAGAGTTAACTCAGAAAAGTACACATATTCTTTTCTTTGTTGGCGTACACTAAAAAGTAAGTTTTTAAATCGCTTACATTTCTGACTTCAGAGTAATAAAATTCTCTATTGTTTTCTGAATATTTTTCAGTTTTTAATGTTCTTTCTTATACTGTGAGAAAAGAAAAAAAATATGAATAAGAATAAGATTCTCTTTTCTCGAGTTCATTTTTTGCTCAATCGGTTTTCATATAATAAAAAAGTTTTCTAAAAAAATCTGGAAATGAAAAATCTTTTTGCTGTTATTTTTTTGTAGTTGATATTGATATCTAGGTAAAGATATTTAACTTTTTTTCTTTATTGGGATTCATAGAATATAAAGCAGCTGTCGAATAATGTGGAAAAATTACGCTCCTCACACTGCTGGACTTTAGTAATACTTTCTTTATTGGGATTCATTGAATATAAAGTAGCTGTTGAATAATGTCGAAAACTCACGCTCCTCACACTGCTGGACTTCAGTAGTACTTTCTTTATTGGGATTCATAGTATATAAAGTAGCTGTTGAATAATGTGGAAAACTCACGCTCCTCACACTGCTGGACTTTAGTAATACTTTCTTTATTGGGATTCATTGAATATAAAGTAGCTGTTGAATAATGTGGAAAACTCACGCTCCTCACACTGCTGGACTTCAGTAGTACTTTCTTTATTGGGATTCATAGTATATAAAGTAGCTGTTGAATAATGTGGAAAACTCACGCTCCTCACACTGCTGGACTTTAGTAGTGCTTTCTTTATTGGGATTCATAGAATATAAAGTCGCTGTCGAATAATGTGGAAAGCTCACGCTCCTCACACTGCTGAACTTTAGTAGTACTTTCTTTATTGGGATTCATAGAATATAAAGCAGCTGTTGAATAATGTGGAAAACTCACGCTCCTCACACTGCTGGACTTCAGTAGTACTTTCTTTATTGGGATTCATAGAATATAAAGTAGCTGTTGCATAATGTGGAAAACTCACGCTCCTCACACTGCTGGACTTTAGTAGTACTTTCTTTATTGGGATTCATAGTATATAAAGTAGCTGTTGAATAATGTGGAAAACTCACGCTCCTCACACTGCTGGACTTTAGTAGTACTTTCTTTATTGGGATTCATAGAATATACTATAAAGTAGCTGTCGATTAATGTGGAAAACTCACGCTCCTCACACTGCTGGACTTTAGTAGTACTTTCTTTATTGGGATTCATAGACTATAAAGTAGCTGTTGAATAATATGGAAAACTCACGCTCCTCACACTGCTGGACTTTAGTAGTACTTTCTTTATTGGGATTCATAGTATATAAAGTAGCTGTTGAATAATGTGGAAAACTCACGCTCCTCACACTGCTGGACTTTAGTAGTACTTTCTTTATTGGGATTCATAGAATATAAAGTAGCTGTTGCATAATGTGGAAAACTCACGCTCCTCACACTGCTGGACTTTAGTAGTACTTTCTTTATTGGGATTCATAGAATATACTATAAAGTAGCTGTTGAATAATGTGGAAAACTCACGCTCCTCACACTGCTGGACTTTAGTAGTACTTTCTTTATTGGGATTCATAGAATATAAAGTAGCTGTCGAATAATGTGGAAAACTCACGCTCCTCACACTGCTGGACTTTAGTAGTACTTTCTTTATTGGGATTCATAGTATATAAAGTAGCTGTTGAATAATGTGGAAAACTCACGCTCCTCACACTGCTGGACTTTAGTAGTACTTTCTTTATTGGGATTCATAGAATATAAAGTAGCTGTTGAATAATGTGGAAAACTCACGCTCCTCACACTGCTGGACTTTAGTAGTACTTTCTTTATTGGGATTCATTGAATATAAAGTAGCTGTTGAATAATGCGGAAAACTCACGCTCCTCACACTGCTGGACTTCAGTAGTACTTTCTTTATTGGGATTCATAGAATATAAAGAAGCTGTTGAATAATGTGGAAAACTCACGCTCCTCACACTGCTGGACTTTAGTAGTGCTTTCTTTATTGGGATTCATAGAATATAAAGTAGCTGTCGAATAATGTGGAAAGCTCACGCTCCTCACACTGCTGAACTTTAGTAGTACTTTCTTTATTGGGATTCATAGAATATAAAGTAGCTGTTGAATAATGTGGAAAACTCACGCTCCTTACACTGCTGGACTTTAGTAGTACTTTCTTTATTGGGATTCATAGTATATAAAGTAGCTGTTGAATAATGTGGAAAACTCACGCTCCTCACACTGCTGAACTTTAGTAGTACTTTCTTTATTGGGATTCATAGAATATAAAGTAGCTGTCGAATAATGTGGAAAACTCACGCTCCTCACACTGCTGGACTTTAGTAGTACTTTCTTTATTGGGATTCATAGAATATAAAGTAGCTGTTGAATAATGTGGAAAACTCACGCTCCTCACACTGCTGGACTTCAGTAGTACTTTCTTTATTGGGATTCATAGAATATAAAGTAGCTGTTGAATAATGTGGAAAACTCACGCTCCTCACACTGCTGGACTTTAGTAGTGCTTTCTTTATTGGGATTCATAGAATATAAAGTAGCTGTTGAATAATGTGGAAAACTCACGCTCCTCACACTGCTGGACTTTAGTAGTACTTTCTTTATTGGGATTCATAGAATATAAAGTAGCTGTTGAATAATGTGGTAAACTCACGCTCCTTACACTGCTGGACTTTAGTAGTACTTTCTTTATTGGGATTCATAGTATATAAAGTAGCTGTTGAATAATGTGGAAAACTCACGCTCCTCACACTGCTGGACTTTAGTAGTACTTTCTTTATTGGGATTCATAGAATATACTATAAAGTAGCTGTCGATTAATGTGGAAAACTCACGCTCCTCACACTGCTGGACTTTAGTAGTACTTTCTTTATTGGGATTCATAGTATATAAAGTAGCTGTTGAATAATGTGGAAAACTCACGCTCCTCACACTGCTGGACTTTAGTAGTACTTTCTTTATTGGGATTCATAGAATATACTATAAAGTAGCTGTCGATTAATGTGGAAAACTCACGCTCCTCACACTGCTGGACTTTAGTAGTACTTTCTTTATTGGGATTCATAGAATATAAAGTAGCTGTCGAATAATGTGGAAAACTCACGCTCCTCACACTGCTGGACTTTAGTAGTACTTTCTTTATTGGGATTCATAGTATATAAAGTAGCTGTTGAATAATGTGGAAAACTCACGCTCCTCACACTGCTGGACTTTAGTAGTACTTTCTTTATTGGGATTCATAGAATATAAAGTAGCTGTCGAATAATGTGGAAAACTCACGCTCCTCACACTGCTGGACTTTAGTAGTACTTTCTTTATTGGGATTCATAGTATATAAAGTAGCTGTTGAATAATGTGGAAAACTCACGCTCCTCACACTGCTGGACTTTAGTAGTACTTTCTTTATTGGGATTCATAGAATATAAAGTAGCTGTTGCATAATGTGGAAAACTCACGCTCCTCACACTGCTGGACTTTAGTAGTACTTTCTTTATTGGGATTCATAGAATATACTATAAAGTAGCTGTTGAATAATGTGGAAAACTCACGCTCCTCACACTGCTGGACTTTAGTAGTACTTTCTTTATTGGGATTCATAGAATATAAAGTAGCTGTCGAATAATGTGGAAAACTCACGCTCCTCACACTGCTGGACTTTAGTAGTACTTTCTTTATTGGGATTCATAGTATATAAAGTAGCTGTTGAATAATGTGGAAAACTCACGCTCCTCACACTGCTGGACTTTAGTAGTACTTTCTTTATTGGGATTCATAGAATATAAAGTAGCTGTCGAATAATGTGGAAAACTCACGCTCCTCACACTGCTGGACTTTAGTAGTACTTTCTTTATTGGGATTCATAGTATATAAAGTAGCTGTTGAATAATGTGGAAAACTCACGCTCCTCACACTGCTGGACTTTAGTAGTACTTTCTTTATTGGGATTCATAGAATATAAAGTAGCTGTTGAATAATGTGGAAAACTCACGCTCCTCACACTGCTGGACTTTAGTAGTACTTTCTTTATTGGGATTCATTGAATATAAAGAAGCTGTTGAATAATGCGGAAAACTCACGCTCCTCACACTGCTGGACTTCAGTAGTACTTTCTTTATTGGGATTCATAGAATATAAAGTAGCTGTTGAATAATGTGGAAAACTCACGCTCCTCACACTGCTGGACTTTAGTAGTGCTTTCTTTATTGGGATTCATAGAATATAAAGTAGCTGTCGAATAATGTGGAAAGCTCACGCTCCTCACACTGCTGAACTTTAGTAGTACTTTCTTTATTGGGATTCATAGAATATAAAGTAGCTGTTGAATAATGTGGAAAACTCACGCTCCTTACACTGCTGGACTTTAGTAGTACTTTCTTTATTGGGATTCATAGTATATAAAGTAGCTCTTGAATAATGTGGAAAACTCACGCTCCTCACACTGCTGAACTTTAGTAGTACTTTCTTTATTGGGATTCATAGAATATAAAGTAGCTGTCGAATAATGTGGAAAACTCACGCTCCTCACACTGCTGGACTTTAGTAGTACTTTCTTTATTGGGATTCATAGAATATAAAGTAGCTGTTGAATAATGTGGAAAACTCACGCTCCTCACACTGCTGGACTTCAGTAGTACTTTCTTTATTGGGATTCATAGAATATAAAGTAGCTGTTGAATAATGTGGAAAACTCACGCTCCTCACACTGCTGGACTTTAGTAGTGCTTTCTTTATTGGGATTCATAGAATATAAAGTAGCTGTTGAATAATGTGGAAAACTCACGCTCCTCACACTGCTGGACTTTAGTAGTACTTTCTTTATTGGGATTCATAGAATATAAAGTAGCTGTTGAATAATGTGGAAAACTCACGCTCCTTACACTGCTGGACTTTAGTAGTACTTTCTTTATTGGGATTCATAGTATATAAAGTAGCTGTTGAATAATGTGGAAAACTCACGCTCCTCACACTGCTGGACTTTAGTAGTACTTTCTTTATTGGGATTCATAGAATATACTATAAAGTAGCTGTCGATTAATGTGGAAAACTCACGCTCCTCACACTGCTGGACTTTAGTAGTACTTTCTTTATTGGGATTCATAGTATATAAAGTAGCTGTTGAATAATGTGGAAAACTCACGCTCCTCACACTGCTGGACTTTAGTAGTACTTTCTTTATTGGGATTCATAGAATATACTATAAAGTAGCTGTCGATTAATGTGGAAAACTCACGCTCCTCACACTGCTGGACTTTAGTAGTACTTTCTTTATTGGGATTCATAGAATATAAAGTAGCTGTCGAATAATGTGGAAAACTCACGCTCCTCACACTGCTGGACTTTAGTAGTACTTTCTTTATTGGGATTCATAGTATATAAAGTAGCTGTTGAATAATGTGGAAAACTCACGCTCCTCACACTGCTGGACTTTAGTAGTACTTTCTTTATTGGGATTCATAGAATATAAAGTAGCTGTCGAATAATGTGGAAAACTCACGCTCCTCACACTGCTGGACTTTAGTAGTACTTTCTTTATTGGGATTCATAGTATATAAAGTAGCTGTTGAATAATGTGGAAAACTCACGCTCCTCACACTGCTGGACTTTAGTAGTACTTTCTTTATTGGGATTCATAGAATATACTATAAAGTAGGTGTTGAATAATGTGGAAAACTCACGCTCCTCACACTGCTGGACTTTAGTAGTACTTTCTTTATTGGGATTCATATTATATAAAGTAGCTGTTGAATAATGTGGAAAACTCACGCTCCCCACACTGCTGGACTTTAGTAGTACTTTCTTTATTGGGATTCATAGAATATAAAGTAGCTGTTGAATAATGTGGAAAACTCACGCTCCTCACTTTGCTGGACTTTAGTAGTACTTTCTTTATTGGGATTCATAGAATATAAAGTATCTGTTGAATAATGTGGAAAACTCACGCTTCTCACACTGCTGGACTTTAGTAGTACTTTCTTTATTGGGATTCATAGTATATAAAGTAGCTGTTGAATAATGTGGAAAACTCACGCTCCTCACACTGCTGGACTTTAGTAGTACTTTCTTTATTGGGATTCATAGAATATACTATAAAGTAGCTGTCGATTAATGTGGAAAACTCACGCTCCTCACACTGCTGGACTTTAGTAGTACTTTCTTTATTGGGATTCATAGTATATAAAGTAGCTGTTGAATAATGTGGAAAACTCACGTTTCTCACACTGCTGGACTTTAGTAGTACTTTCTTTATTGGGATTCATAGAATATACTATAAAGAAGCTGTCGATTAATGTGGAAAACTCACGCTCCTCACACTGCTGGACTTTAGTAGTACTTTCTTTATTGGGATTCATAGACTATAAAGTAGCTGTTGAATAATGTGGAAAACTCACGCTCCTCACACTGCTGGACTTTAGTAGTACTTTCTTTATTGGGATTCATAGTATATAAAGTAGCTGTTGAATAATGTGGAAAACTCACGCTCCTCACACTGCTGGACTTTAGTAGTACTTTCTTTATTGGGATTCATAGAATATACTATAAAGTAGGTGTTGAATAATGTGGAAAACTCACGCTCCTCACACTGCTGGACTTTAGTAGTACTTTCTTTATTGGGATTCATAGAATATACTATAAAGTAGCTGTTGAATAATGTGGAAAACTCACGCTCCTCACACTGCTGGACTTTAGTAGTACTTTCTTTATTGGGATTCATAGAATATAAAGTAGCTGTCGAATAATGTGGAAAACTCACGCTCCTCACACTGCTGGACTTTAGTAGTACTTTCTTTATTGGGATTCATAGTATATAAAGTAGCTGTTGAATAATGTGGAAAACTCACGCTCCTCACACTGCTGGACTTTAGTAGTACTTTCTTTATTGGGATTCATTGAATATAAAGTAGCTGTTGAATAATGCGGAAAACTCACGCTCCTCACACTGCTGGACTTCAGTAGTACTTTCTTTATTGGGATTCATAGAATATAAAGTAGCTGTTGAATAATGTGGAAAACTCACGCTCCTCACACTGCTGGACTTTAGTAGTGCTTTCTTTATTGGGATTCATAGAATATAAAGTAGCGGTCGAATAATGTAGAAAGCTCACGCTCCTCACACTGCTGAACTTTAGTAGTACTTTCTTTATTGGGATTCATAGAATATAAAGTAGCTGTTGAATAATGTGGAAAACTCACGCTCCTTACACTGCTGGACTTTAGTAGTACTTTCTTTATTGGGATTCATAGTATATAAAGTAGCTGTTGAATAATGTGGAAAACTCACGCTCCTCACACTGCTGAACTTTAGTAGTACTTTCTTTATTGGGATTCATAGAATATACTATAAAGTAGCTGTCGATTAATGTGGAAAACTCACGCTCCTCACACTGCTGGACTTTAGTAGTACTTTCTTTATTGGGATTCATAGAATATAAAGTAGCTGTCGAATAATGTGGAAAACTCACGCTCCTCACACTGCTGGACTTTAGTAGTACTTTCTTTATTGGGATTCATAGTATATAAAGTAGCTGTTGAATAATGTGGAAAACTCACGCTCCTCACACTGCTGGACTTAAGTAGTACTTTCTTTATTGGGATTCATAGAATATAAAGTAGCTGTTGCATAATGTGGAAAACTCACGCTCTTCACACTGCTGGACTTTAGTAGTACTTTCTTTATTGGGATTCATAGAATATACTATAAAGTAGCTGTTGAATAATGTGGAAAACTCACGCTCCTCACACTGCTGGACTTTAGTAGTACTTTCTTTATTGGGATTCATAGAATATAAAGTAGCTGTCGAATAATGTGGAAAACTCACGCTCCTCACACTGCTGGACTTTAGTAGTACTTTCTTTATTGGGATTCATAGTATATAAAGTAGCTGTTGAATAATGTGGAAAACTCACGCTCCTCACACTGCTGGACTTTAGTAGTACTTTCTTTATTTGGATTCATAGAATATACTATAAAGTAGGTGTTGAATAATGTGGAAAACTCACGCTCCTCACACTGCTGGACTTTAGTAGTACTTTCTTTATTGGGATTCATATTATATAAAGTAGCTGTTGAATAATGTGGAAAACTCACGCTCCCCACACTGCTGGACTTTAGTAGTACTTTCTTTATTGGGATTCATAGAATATAAAGTAGCTGTTGAATAATGTGGAAAACTCACGCTCCTCACTTTGCTGGACTTTAGTAGTACTTTCTTTATTGGGATTCATAGAATATAAAGTATCTGTTGAATAATGTGGAAAACTCACGCTTCTCACACTGCTGGACTTTAGTAGTACTTTCTTTATTGGGATTCATAGTATATAAAGTAGCTGTTGAATAATGTGGAAAACTCACGCTCCTCACACTGCTGGACTTTAGTAGTACTTTCTTTATTGGGATTCATAGAATATACTATAAAGTAGCTGTCGATTAATGTGGAAAACTCACGCTCCTCACACTGCTGGACTTTAGTAGTACTTTCTTTATTGGGATTCATAGTATATAAAGTAGCTGTTGAATAATGTGGAAAACTCACGCTCCTCACACTGCTGGACTTTAGTAGTACTTTCTTTATTGGGATTCATAGAATATACTATAAAGTAGGTGTTGAATAATGTGGAAAACTCACGCTCCTCACACTGCTGGACTTTAGTAGTACTTTCTTTATTGGGATTCATATTATATAAAGTAGCTGTTGAATAATGTGGAAAACTCACGCTCCCCACACTGCTGGACTTTAGTAGTACTTTCTTTATTGGGATTCATAGAATATAAAGTAGCTGTTGAATAATGTGGAAAACTCACGCTCCTCACTTTGCTGGACTTTAGTAGTACTTTCTTTATTGGGATTCATAGAATATAAAGTATCTGTTGAATAATGTGGAAAACTCACGCTTCTCACACTGCTGGACTTTAGTAGTACTTTCTTTATTGGGATTCATAGTATATAAAGTAGCTGTTGAATAATGTGGAAAACTCACGCTCCTCACACTGCTGGACTTTAGTAGTACTTTCTTTATTGGGATTCATAGAATATACTATAAAGTAGCTGTCGATTAATGTGGAAAACTCACGCTCCTCACACTGCTGGACTTTAGTAGTACTTTCTTTATTGGGATTCATAGTATATAAAGTAGCTGTTGAATAATGTGGAAAACTCACGTTTCTCACACTGCTGGACTTTAGTAGTACTTTCTTTATTGGGATTCATAGAATATACTATAAAGAAGCTGTCGATTAATGTGGAAAACTCACGCTCCTCACACTGCTGGACTTTAGTAGTACTTTCTTTATTGGGATTCATAGACTATAAAGTAGCTGTTGAATAATGTGGAAAACTCACGCTCCTCACACTGCTGGACTTTAGTAGTACTTTCTTTATTGGGATTCATAGTATATAAAGTAGCTGTTGAATAATGTGGAAAACTCACGCTCCTCACACTGCTGGACTTTAGTAGTACTTTCTTTATTGGGATTCATAGAATATACTATAAAGTAGGTGTTGAATAATGTGGAAAACTCACGCTCCTCACACTGCTGGACTTTAGTAGTACTTTCTTTATTGGGATTCATAGAATATACTATAAAGTAGCTGTTGAATAATGTGGAAAACTCACGCTCCTCACACTGCTGGACTTTAGTAGTACTTTCTTTATTGGGATTCATAGAATATAAAGTAGCTGTCGAATAATGTGGAAAACTCACGCTCCTCACACTGCTGGACTTTAGTAGTACTTTCTTTATTGGGATTCATAGTATATAAAGTAGCTGTTGAATAATGTGGAAAACTCACGCTCCTCACACTGCTGGACTTTAGTAGTACTTTCTTTATTGGGATTCATTGAATATAAAGTAGCTGTTGAATAATGCGGAAAACTCACGCTCCTCACACTGCTGGACTTCAGTAGTACTTTCTTTATTGGGATTCATAGAATATAAAGTAGCTGTTGAATAATGTGGAAAACTCACGCTCCTCACACTGCTGGACTTTAGTAGTGCTTTCTTTATTGGGATTCATAGAATATAAAGTAGCGGTCGAATAATGTAGAAAGCTCACGCTCCTCACACTGCTGAACTTTAGTAGTACTTTCTTTATTGGGATTCATAGAATATAAAGTAGCTGTTGAATAATGTGGAAAACTCACGCTCCTTACACTGCTGGACTTTAGTAGTACTTTCTTTATTGGGATTCATAGTATATAAAGTAGCTGTTGAATAATGTGGAAAACTCACGCTCCTCACACTGCTGAACTTTAGTAGTACTTTCTTTATTGGGATTCATAGAATATACTATAAAGTAGCTGTCGATTAATGTGGAAAACTCACGCTCCTCACACTGCTGGACTTTAGTAGTACTTTCTATATTGGGATTCATAGAATATAAAGTAGCTGTCGAATAATGTGGAAAACTCACGCTCCTCACACTGCTGGACTTTAGTAGTACTTTCTTTATTGGGATTCATAGTATATAAAGTAGCTGTTGAATAATGTGGAAAACTCACGCTCCTCACACTGCTGGACTTAAGTAGTACTTTCTTTATTGGGATTCATAGAATATAAAGTAGCTGTTGCATAATGTGGAAAACTCACGCTCTTCACACTGCTGGACTTTAGTAGTACTTTCTTTATTGGGATTCATAGAATATACTATAAAGTAGCTGTTGAATAATGTGGAAAACTCACGCTCCTCACACTGCTGGACTTTAGTAGTACTTTCTTTATTGGGATTCATAGAATATAAAGTAGCTGTCGAATAATGTGGAAAACTCACGCTCCTCACACTGCTGGACTTTAGTAGTACTTTCTTTATTGGGATTCATAGTATATAAAGTAGCTGTTGAATAATGTGGAAAACTCACGCTCCTCACACTGCTGGACTTTAGTAGTACTTTCTTTATTGGGATTCATAGAATATACTATAAAGTAGGTGTTGAATAATGTGGAAAACTCACGCTCCTCACACTGCTGGACTTTAGTAGTACTTTCTTTATTGGGATTCATATTATATAAAGTAGCTGTTGAATAATGTGGAAAACTCACGCTCCCCACACTGCTGGACTTTAGTAGTACTTTCTTTATTGGGATTCATAGAATATAAAGTAGCTGTTGAATAATGTGGAAAACTCACGCTCCTCACTTTGCTGGACTTTAGTAGTACTTTCTTTATTGGGATTCATAGAATATAAAGTATCTGTTGAATAATGTGGAAAACTCACGCTTCTCACACTGCTGGACTTTAGTAGTACTTTCTTTATTGGGATTCATAGTATATAAAGTAGCTGTTGAATAATGTGGAAAACTCACGCTCCTCACACTGCTGGACTTTAGTAGTACTTTCTTTATTGGGATTCATAGAATATACTATAAAGTAGCTGTCGATTAATGTGGAAAACTCACGCTCCTCACACTGCTGGACTTTAGTAGTACTTTCTTTATTGGGATTCATAGTATATAAAGTAGCTGTTGAATAATGTGGAAAACTCACGCTCCTCACACTGCTGGACTTTAGTAGTACTTTCTTTATTGGGATTCATAGAATATACTATAAAGTAGCTGTCGATTAATGTGGAAAACTCACGCTCCTCACACTGCTGGACTTTAGTAGTACTTTCTTTATTGGGATTCATAGACTATAAAGTAGCTGTTGAATAATGTGGAAAACTCACGCTCCTCACACTGCTGGACTTTAGTAGTACTTTCTTTATTGGGATTCATAGTATATAAAGTAGCTGTTGAATAATGTGGAAAACTCACGCTCCTCACACTGCTGGACTTTAGTAGTACTTTCTTTATTGGGATTCATAGAATATAAAGTAGCTGTTGCATAATGTGGAAAACTCACGCTCCTCACACTGCTGGACTTTAGTAGTACTTTCTTTATTGGGATTCATAGAATATAAAGTAGCTGTTGAATAATGTGGAAAACTCACGCTCCTCACACTGCTGGACTTTAGTAGTACTTTCTTTATTGGGATTCATAGAATATAAAGTAGCTGTCGAATAATGTGGAAAACTCACGCTCCTCACACTGCTGGACTTTAGTAGTACTTTCTTTATTGGGATTCATAGTATATAAAGTAGCTGTTGAATAATGTGGAAAACTCACGCTCCTCACACTGCTGGACTTTAGTAGTACTTTCTTTATTGGGATTCATTGAATATAAAGTAGCTGTTGAATAATGCGGAAAACTCACGCTCCTCACACTGCTGGACTTCAGTAGTACTTTCTTTATTGGGATTCATAGAATATAAAGTAGCTGTTGAATAATGTGGAAAACTCACGCTCCTCACACTGCTGGACTTTAGTAGTGCTTTCTTTATTGGGATTCATAGAATATAAAGTAGCGGTCGAATAATGTGGAAAGCTCACGCTCCTCACACTGCTGAACTTTAGTAGTACTTTCTTTATTGGGATTCATAGAATATAAAGTAGCTGTTGAATAATGTGGAAAACTCACGCTCCTTACACTGCTGGACTTTAGTAGTACTTTCTTTATTGGGATTCATAGTATATAAAGTAGCTGTTGAATAATGTGGAAAACTCACGCTCCTCACACTGCTGAACTTTAGTAGTACTTTCTTTATTGGGATTCATAGTATATAAAGTAGCTGTCGAATAATGTGGAAAACTCACGCTCCTCACACTGCTGGACTTTAGTAGTACTTTCTTTATTGGGATTCATAGAATATAAAGTAGCTGTTGAATAATGTGGAAAACTCACGCTTCTCACACTGCTGGACTTCAGTAGTACTTTCTTTATTGGGATTCATAGAATATAAAGTAGCTGTTGAATAATGTGGAAAACTCACGCTCCTCACACTGCTGGACTTTAGTAGTGCTTTCTTTATTGGGATTCATAGAATATAAAGTAGCTGTTGAATAATGTGGAAAACTCACGCTCCTCACACTGCTGGACTTTAGTAGTACTTTCTTTATTGGGATTCATAGAATATAAAGTAGCTGTTGAATAATGTGGAAAACTCACGCTCCTTACACTGCTGGACTTTAGTAGTACTTTCTTTATTAGGATTCATAGTATATAAAGTAGCTGTTGAATAATGTGGAAAACTCACGCTCCTCACACTGCTGGACTTTAGTAGTACTTTCTTTATTGGGATTCATAGAATATACTATAAAGTAGCTGTCGATTAATGTGGAAAACTCACGCTCCTCACACTGCTGGACTTTAGTAGTACTTTCTTTATTGGGATTCATAGTATATAAAGTAGCTGTTGAATAATGTGGAAAACTCACGCTCCTCACACTGCTGGACTTTAGTAGTACTTTCTTTATTGGGATTCATAGAATATACTATAAAGTAGCTGTCGATTAATGTGGAAAACTCACGCTCCTCACACTGCTGGACTTTAGTAGTACTTTCTTTATTGGGATTCATAGAATATAAAGTAGCTGTCGAATAATGTGGAAAACTCACGCTCCTCACACTGCTGGACTTTAGTAGTACTTTCTTTATTGGGATTCATAGTATATAAAGTAGCTGTTGAATAATGTGGAAAACTCACGCTCCTCACACTGCTGGACTTTAGTAGTACTTTCTTTATTGGGATTCATAGAATATAAAGTAGCTGTTGCATAATGTGGAAAACTCACGCTCTTCACACTGCTGGACTTTAGTAGTACTTTCTTTATTGGGATTCATAGAATATACTATAAAGTAGCTGTTGAATAATGTGGAAAACTCACGCTCCTCACACTGCTGGACTTTAGTAGTACTTTCTTTATTGGGATTCATAGAATATAAAGTAGCTGTCGAATAATGTGGAAAACTCACGCTCCTCACACTGCTGGACTTTAGTAGTACTTTCTTTATTGGGATTCATAGTATATAAAGTAGCTGTTGAATAATGTGGAAAACTCACGTTTCTCACACTGCTGGACTTTAGTAGTACTTTCTTTATTGGGATTCATAGAATATACTATAAAGTAGGTGTTGAATAATGTGGAAAACTCACGCTCCTCACACTGCTGGACTTTAGTAGTACTTTCTTTATTGGGATTCATATTATATAAAGTAGCTGTTGAATAATGTGGAAAACTCACGCTCCCCACACTGCTGGACTTTAGTAGTACTTTCTTTATTGGGATTCATAGAATATAAAGTAGCTGTTGAATAATGTGGAAAACTCACGCTCCTCACTTTGCTGGACTTTAGTAGTACTTTCTTTATTGGGATTCATAGAATATAAAGTATCTGTTGAATAATGTGGAAAACTCACGCTTCTCACACTGCTGGACTTTAGTAGTACTTTCTTTATTGGGATTCATAGTATATAAAGTAGCTGTTGAATAATGTGGAAAACTCACGCTCCTCACACTGCTGGACTTTAGTAGTACTTTCTTTATTGGGATTCATAGAATATACTATAAAGTAGCTGTCGATTAATGTGGAAAACTCACGCTCCTCACACTGCTGGACTTTAGTAGTACTTTCTTTATTGGGATTCATAGTATATAAAGTAGCTGTTGAATAATGTGGAAAACTCACGCTCCTCACACTGCTGGACTTTAGTAGTACTTTCTTTATTGGGATTCATAGAATATACTATAAAGTAGCTGTCGATTAATGTGGAAAACTCACGCTCCTCACACTGCTGGACTTTAGTAGTACTTTCTTTATTGGGATTCATAGAATATAAAGTAGCTGTCGAATAATGTGGAAAACTCACGCTCTTCACACTGCTGGACTTTAGTAGTACTTTCTTTATTGGGATTCATAGTATATAAAGTAGCTGTTGAATAATGTGGAAAACTCACGCTCCTCACACTGCTGGACTTTAGTAGTACTTTCTTTATTGGGATTCATAGAATATAAAGTAGCTGTTGCATAATGTGGAAAACTCACGCTCTTCACACTGCTGGACTTTAGTAGTACTTTCTTTATTGGGATTCATAGAATATACTATAAAGTAGCTGTTGAATAATGTGGAAAACTCACGCTCCTCACACTGCTGGACTTTAGTAGTACTTTCTTTATTGGGATTCATAGAATATAAAGTAGCTGTCGAATAATGTGGAAAACTCACGCTCCTCACACTGCTGGACTTTAGTAGTACTTTCTTTATTGGGATTCATAGTATATAAAGTAGCTGTTGAATAATGTGGAAAACTCACGCTCCTCACACTGCTGGACTTTAGTAGTACTTTCTTTATTGGGATTCATAGAATATACTATAAAGTAGGTGTTGAATAATGTGGAAAACTCACGCTCCTCACACTGCTGGACTTTAGTAGTACTTTCTTTATTGGGATTCATATTATATAAAGTAGCTGTTGAATAATGTGGAAAACTCACGCTCCCCACACTGCTGGACTTTAGTAGTACTTTCTTTATTGGGATTCATAGAATATAAAGTAGCTGTTGAATAATGTGGAAAACTCACGCTCCTCACTTTGCTGGACTTTAGTAGTACTTTCTTTATTGGGATTCATAGAATATAAAGTATCTGTTGAATAATGTGGAAAACTCACGCTTCTCACACTGCTGGACTTTAGTAGTACTTTCAATTTAGTTGATGTTGACTATACCATTGAGTACATAAAATATTTTAATATCTCACATCACGCCTTGAAACACTTTTAACCACTTTGCACGGATTTCTCACGTTACACAAATAGGGGCTGCTTCTAAAGTTAGATTGTTCTAAAACTTCTTGCATGGGCTTAGATAACAGGTGAAATTTTCAAACCTACACCACGCAGTGGTCAAAGAAAACGGTATGTTCGTGAATCCTCTAAAATCATAATCAGTTGAAGACATGAGAAGTCGACGTCTTCTATCAAAGACCTTTAAATAGTTTACTCAAAATATCAATTGTGGCCGCAGCAACCGAATGTGCTGATGTCACCTTGTAATTTTTTATTTGATCAATTTTTTTTAATAAGTAATATATTAAAACCGTTTTATGTATCCAAGATGAGTCATTGGCTGGAAGAAATTGCAGTATAGCAATAAGCTCGCTAGATATACTATGTTTTACCATGTACACTAAATAATAAAATTAATAAAAAAAATTCCACTACAGACATTTCGCCTCACAACGCATCCTCCACACGACTCTTAGGTTAAATAGGTTAGGTAATATAATTAATGCTCACTTTGCCTGATGAAGAGCTCGGTAAAGAAGCTCGAATCTCACATCACATTTTCGCGATAGTAACATACTGTTCGTAGAATTAATAGTGTTTTTGATCATATTGTATCATTACGGAGTTTCACAAAAGAAAATCTAAATAATAAAAAAAAAACTTTATTAAAAAGTGTACTATCTAGCAAGTTTATGTCTTAAGGCAATCTCTTCCAATCAACCTGACAATAATTTAAGTAAGTGTCAGAAAAATATATGAATTATATTTAGTATTTATATACAATTAAAATGCAAAATTATTTTACCAAGAAAGGATAAAAAGTTTGAAAGGTGATTGTATGATAATAATAAAATGACAAATCATATAGTGCCGCTTAGATAGCAGACTCACGTCAAAGTTGGAAAGGTGATCGTATGATAATAATAAAATGACAAATCATATAGTGCCGCTTAGATAGCAGACTCACGTCAAAGTTTGAAAGGTGATCGTAAGATAATAATAAAATGACGAATCATATAGTGCCGCTTAGATAGCAGACTCACACGTCAAAGTTTGAAAGGTGATCGTATGATAATAATAAAATGACAAATCATATAGTGCCGCTTAGATAGCAGACTCACGTCAAATACGTTCTAACTCCTGATTTGAACGCAGTATTATTGACAGATTAAAAATATTGTAAAATAAATGTGTTGCGACCATTAGATTAGGTACTTCCCCGCATTTACGTACGATTAGAAAAACATATTTGGTAAGAAGACCGCAGAAAATTTACTAAAGGAAGACGAACTATGAATAAACATTTATTGATCTTCCAATACGTGATTATAGCACTTTGGACTTTAGGTGTAGTATAATGTTTGTGTGTAGGGTTCACACATTATCATAAATTATGAAAACAGCTCCCAAAAAGGGCTGTTATCAAGTTTTCCTTAAGCTATGGTACACACGCCAACATATCTCAAACACTTAAAGGCAGACCATTCTACGCCACAGGATCGGCACGATAAAGTTCTGTCGTAATACTCCACCCTATTAAATCGATAAGGAACAATCAATTTATTCGATGAAGACAAAATTTGCCGAACATCTCTTAGACACCGATTCGATAGATACAATGGATACATTTGATAGATACAATGATGACTGACAATGTTTTTATCCATGACACAGTCTCAGGAATAGCTCGATGAACATCCTCCAGTCCTCCCGGGAACGAATATACTAGACACTTCCACAATATCACCGATATTCTGGACCATTCCACATGAGCACTATGGAGAATCAATGAAACCTCTCCTGTGCAAGGCGTGTGGACTGCAACTGTGACCATGCTACAATATTCGTCGCAGGTCAAATTCTAGGGGCAGTACATTAGAATCATTCGTGAGGTGGAGATTACGAAACACATATTTAAACACGTCATCAGGTATTTTGGTGAGTTCAGACTTCTCTCGGATAATCATTGTCCCTCGATCCAGAGAAGTCGTCGGTATCTAAGGCGAATCATAGGAGGGGAGAAAACACGTGCATTGGTAGTGTGTCATTTAAACCCACCTGGCACCCTATTATTAATAATTTCACGGTCTTCAAAAATCAGTAAAATTAATGATATTCTAAAATTCACAACTTGTTTGAATTTATCACGAACACGCTTGAAAAACGGCAAAACAACATTTTTGTGTAATGGTATAAAAATGTTATAGAAATTATTTTCAATTCGATTGTTTTCAACTTTTCGCTTGTTGATTTTACTTTATTTGAAACTCACAAATCTAATTAATATTCTACCCGATTGGAGATTTCCCGAAAGAAAACTTTTGCTCAAGTTGACTTTGAATGAAATTTGTGAAGGTATAAAATAAAATTAATCGTTTCTATCGAATCGGTGTCTACCCTACAACTTCCTTATGGGTGAAACCTTCGTTCCCAGTTAATCTTGGTAAAGTCTTGTAAATGTTTATAACGGCGTACAACAATAGAACGAAACAACTTTTCTGAATGAAAAACTTTCGGTCTTGTCCTTCGCCATAACGAAAACTTCAAATGTTTGTGAATAACTAATGAGTTTTCAGTTTAACTAAAGTCTTTCTATCGTGTTGTACTTTTCAGTTATTTTAACTTAACGAAAGCGTTTGTATGTGCTGTATTACATTTTTCTTTAATACACTTTAGTCTCGTAGATTTATTCCTATATGTTTCAGTCAACAAGAAGTGTGTTAGGTTAGTATCTAGACTAGGACCCTATTAAAAATATTAGAAGACAAGCGTTTTACTAGGCAACGGAGATGATCTAACGGTTTCCAATGAAATTGTCCAATAATGTGTTATTCTCTTACTCTGGTATCTTGATTCAGGATCTTTTTACTGCTATTATATTTCGTATGCGCTTTTGTTTAATCTTTCTGATGTCTTAATCTTATTAAACAGAAAGAGAGTTTGCTTTCTAAACGGCGCTATATTAACTGTCGTTTTATTATTATTGTAAAAAAAAAAGTTAAACCTCACTACATTATATGACGACCTCCATGAATTACTTAGTAAGACGAGGGTTGCGGATTAGATTTTCTTTGGAACCCCTATTTAAAAAAAAATGATTTCAGTCTGATTTTGTTTTAAGGCATTTTTAACATCTATCTGATTGGTTAGAAGAAATAATCATATGGAAATACGCCTGCCAGGTTGCTATGTATAAAACGGACATATAATACAATTGTAAAATATTATTAGGTCAAATTTCAATAGTCCGGTGGTAGCTCGGCGTATTAGTCTACTGATTCGTCGTAGGCTCATCAGACAAATTGTTTCTTTTCACAATAATTTAGTTACAACTAATTATTTGTGTAATGCTTATACAATTGTTGCTCAACAAGACTACACGTACTGAACAATCAGTATTGGTATTGTGTAGAGTTCCATATTACTCTGACAACTTACAAGTGTAAAGTTAAGAAGTTATTCTCCTCGGAAAAAATTACATAAATTACATTCATTTGTTTTTTTTATTATGTTGGGCTTGTCTTATATACTAGATTCACCTTTTTTTTCTATTGTATAATACCGCTTCCATTTGTGATGTCTTCTGCTTTTACCTATTATTATATTTAACTTTTTTTTAAAGTTAAGTAAAATCGATCACCTTGAGGACCATTGGATATTAATATAGCAATAAAAATTCACTTCTTGATCCGCTGTTTGGTCCTCCTCACAGGCACTCACAGGAGAATGGACTATTGTTCAATGAAGATGGAATACTGTACACCAACCCTGCACCTCAACTTGTTAAATGCTTACCATAGCCCTTGAGTAAGGAAATAGCTAGCAGCTGTATCGTAGTGTTGGGGACCAAATTACCAATCTTTCCTTACAAAACAGCTCATTCTGTGGCATTAGGACACGTTTGCCAAAGCGTATAAGAAAACCTTATTAAACGTTAGAAATGAAGAATTATTATTTTTTGATATTACTGACATAAATTTGGAGATTGTTCGTCTTTTTCAAAGCTATTATTTTACTCCCCAAACCTTTCTATAATATATGGAGAATACATTACGAGGGAAGTACTAGATGGATGGCAAGGTGGAGTAATGAATGATAAGAGGCCGTAAACTACCAAATGTAAAATTTGCAGATGACACAATCTTAATGGCTAACAACGAAATGAATAAGCAGAATTTATGAATCACGCAGAGATAGAAAACCTGTAGGTAGGTCTTGAAAAAAACAAAATCTTGAACAAATCACTAATAAGCTGACCAATTCAATCAACAGAAAGTTCTTCGTTTAGAGACTATGAAGAGATCAAAACATTTATCTTCCTTGAGACACTAATCATGAAAAAAGGAGCATGTGAAGCAGATATTTGGAGACTAATCGTAATGGCAAAAATTGCAATGGCCAAATTTATTGAGATATGAAAAAAAATCGATTTATCCTTCATAGCACCAAAATTCGTCTTGTGAGAAATCTGGGTTTCTCTAAGGAAAAAGAAAAGACACACTCTGGATATTTTGTGATGGTGTTGAATGCTTCGCATCTTATGGACTACTAGATGCACTAATGTGTCCATTTTCCAGGATCTATTGGTCAAATAATAGATGCCAGTGACATGTGGGAAGAGAACTCGCTTATATTTTGATGTTGTTAGAAGAGATGAATGCAATTTAAAGCACATGATAGTGACAGGAAATGTTGAAGGGTGGCATGCAATAAGACAGTATCCAAAAAGGCGGATATACCAAATAAAAGTGATGACTATTTTAAATACAAAATTTTACACCCTCAATGAATGTTGCATTTATCATACCTCAGGAGCGGGAGGAGTGGAGGGGAATCATTCGCTCACTTCTAGATCATCAAAGAACCACGACGCTCAGTCATGAGCCAGACAACTACACATTGTATTGCTCATGGCTGATCGTCGTGGTTCCCTGATGATCAATAAATGACAATTCTAAGCAATGCTCTCTCTCTTTTAGCATATCTGTCACTAGGTAATTTTTACCACCGTCCTCATGCCTAAAACTATTTCATAGTGAATTTATTCTCAACATTCGCAGTTTATTTTTTGTATTTTGATTAAAATTTTACACCACTGGCTTCACATTTTTTTTGTATTTTTCATTGTTGTTTACGAAAAATAAGGTAACTTAAATGAGCATTAAAATAAGGTTTTTGAAAATCATTGTTTAGAATTCATCAAGGCGTATAACGGATAAATGGTGCTTCACCTACGCAATTTTGTGTTGTCTAAGCTAAACATTAAAGAAAAAAAGTGTATATTATCTATTCTATGGGTGTAATGGTCTTCATGGAATACTTCATCAATTTTGTTGAATGTCAAAGGGTCCATTAAGGAAAATAAATAATCCATAAATAAGTTTGTATTTATCATAGAAATATAATATACCTGTTGTCGCTTTTTAACCAAATAAATATATTGGAAATCGAATACTGTGTCGTTAGTCAATTTTCCATCAATTCTCTTCTTGATCAAAATCTCTCCTTCTTTTGAGGAACAAGAAAAATTGCGACCGATTCAGAAGCATTATTTTGATTAAATAAGGTAAAGTTTCATAACCCGTGGGTCGCGACACAAAATTGGGTCGGTTGAAATTTTGGATAAATCGCGAAATATATTCAACAATAACGATATTTTAGCATAATAACATACACCACGTTACATATGTGCTAAAATCATTTAAAAATTTCCGAGTCACTAAGCGTCAAAAGTAATTGCTGTATTTTGTATTATTTATGTATGAAATTTATATAATTTTTATCTTTTTGTGTTGTAGAACCAAAATGAATACTTTAATTTGGGTCATGGCTCAAAAAGTTTAGAAACATTTAAATAAGGTATTCAAAAACTATTATTTATACTTGACACTGATGGGCTGTGGATCGAGATATTACTGGTGTAAATAAGGGCTATTGATACAAATCAATTTAGCAATTTATCCCTTTGAAATCGTGGTTTAATATAATAAGAATGAATGTTATAATATAAGGCATACTATGGGATTAGGGTATTTATCGTTGGTGATGCCAGAGTTAGTGACTATGTAATCCATTTTGTGAAAGGTATTCTGTTGTACATAGAACATGGATTCAGTACTTGTAGCTTGTCTGCGTTTGCCCCTGATAACCAGCAAACGCCAATAAGAATAAAAACAAACAAGACATAATTATCAATCATGTGTCGTTTGCGATTTGACTGCTGCGAGGTGGTTAGTCACCTTTACAGAACAGGCATTGTAGGAGATCCCGACTATGACTTGGATGACGAGACTATGGATCATGTAGTTTTCAGCTGTTCTTCATGTGACAGATTTAATTTACTTAATGCCATTCATTTGCCGTAATATCATCGTGACTAACTATACGAGTATACACAATCTAACTGGTTTATATCAGAAACTTTAGAATCTTAATGGGTAAATTATGACACAAATCATCCGTGTCAATGAATAGTCTAAATATTAAAATAATTGGTAATTTTAGATTAGAACATCGCCTTTTTTTGACCGAGTGTCTTTGATATTCTACCAATGATGCGAAGTATTCTGTTGCTTATCTATGATATACACCAATAGGGAGATTCGCGGTCTCGGTCTAATATGGAAGGACATAGAGTTCAGGAATGACGACCGATCTCGATGGAGGCGCTTTATAGCATCCTTGTATTCGTGATAAAACAGTGATGATGATAATGCTTATTTAAAGCAGGAGTCTGCAACCTTTCCAGTCTCATAGGTTTTCTTCGATTTAAGTTTTATTAATATGGGTGCAACTGTTTAAGACAGGGAGTGTAAAAAAATATTTTAAATTTTAAAAAGATTCAATCCTAAATAATACAAAATATTCAAAAAAAAATTTTTATAAAATCGAAAAAAAACATGATTCACAAAACGATTAAAATGAAAAAGCTGTTTATTTCTTACTCTCTTCCTGCTTAGTGGGATTTTTGTGACTTTATTTCCTTAGCTTACTTTTAAAATTAATTTTAAAACCTTAGGAGCCAATTTGATTTGAAACATGCAAATGCTCAGCATTCAATTGAGAAGAAAACCTATTCCTTCCAAAACTCATGGAGACAATAGTTATTCGCACATGTCAGTGCTTCCGAATGTGAATATCATTATCGGAAATAATACGTGTGCCAGTAAATTATTAGCACGCGTTACTGAAAAAAGGGCTCCATAAAAATATTTATTAATTTATAACGCACATGAAATATACGAGTACCATTCAAACATTTAAATTATACAACAAATATGTCGCATGTAATAGTAGTATGGTCAAAAGTTTGTGGGCCACAAAATTACACAACTGGGACGCATGCGGCTTTTGGGTCCGCGGTTGACGACCCCTGATCAATAGTAATGGAGGCACCCACGCATACTTACATAAATTAGCGGCGTTTATTAAATACCTTTTTTGTTGACATCCTAAAAATGTAAAACATATGCATCGTTGATTGATTTTTGAAATAGTTTTTATTTTTTAAATGGAAACGATGTGTACAGTTTGAGTTAGTTTTGAAATGTCGCAAAAACACCATAATTAGTTATTTTTGAAAACCGTCCTAAAATGTAAAATATGTATACATTAGATTGATTTGGGGTGGATCTGAACTTAAGGCTGATGTATTGAGTACATGGTTTGGGGGGGATCTGGACTTAAGGCTGATGTATTGAGTATATGGTTTGGGGGGATCTGGACTTAAGGCTGATGTATTGAGTACATGGTTTGGGGTGGATCTGGACTTAAGGCTGATGTATTGAGTACATGGTTTGGGGGGGATCTGGACTTAAGGCTGATGTATTGAGTACATGGTTTGGGGTGGATCTGGACTTAAGGGTGATGTATTGAGTACATAGTTTGGGGTGGATCTGGACTTAAGGCTGATGTATTGAGTACATGGTTTGAGCACGTAGAACGAATTACAGAAAAGTTAAAATTTATAGAAATAGTACAAGTTGTACTCGTATAAGAAAGTGTATGGTATGTATGTAGAAAAGCCCAATTATGCTTGTCACGATAGGAATGTGTGTCGATCTATATTCTCTGCCTAGCCCGACAGGGAAATGGCGTGATGGTATTATGTATGTATATGTCTATATATTTTACACGTGAAAGTATTATATGTAGGCATGTGCAAATATTTCGCAAAGGCCCTTCTTCGCGGGTCAGAGGCGGGAAAGAGCATGCGTAGGAAATGATTTAGCATCGGGCACTTTTTTATTTATCTCGACTTTAATGTTCCCTCTCGCCATAAATCCATGGGCCAGATTTTATTGCTTTGTTATAAATAAATAATATTTTATTTGTTGCGGAAATTGTTATTGATATAGAGATAAAATGTGGGGAATCCCCTCTTTATGGTTAGGCTCGCAATAACTTATTTTGCGTCACTCATAAAATAACTTCCTTGTAGGTAAAAAGGGTTTTACTTATTATAGTGAGAGCGGAACCAAATAAATACAATATTTTCTTCCAATAAGTATCATAAGTCGAGTGTCATAAGTCTAAATAATATATTTTCGAAATTATTTGGTTTTAAGTTATCAAAGTGAAGTCTGGACATTAAGAAAGAGTGATATGAGTACAATAAATGCAGTTGTAATTCGTATTTTTCGAAGACTATCTGGTATTATAATATATAATACAGCAAACAATAAGTGGATGTGGGATAACTGTTTGTTAGATTCGAATGTTATACGAGTAAGTAGAATAAAGAAAGGGATCTTAAAAAGATTTGGTCAAATCGAGAAAATCAAGGCTAATTGTTTGTTCGAGTCGGATGTCACAAGTACTCGTAGAATCAAGAAATAAATTTAGAAAATTTGGACATATCGAGAGAATGAGTTGCTTAAGATTTACATAACAAATATAAAAGTCCCAAATGTTCTTTTAAAAATAACCAAAAACTTTCCACATTTTTTTTTATTTAATTGAAAAAATATTTTCAAACTAACTCACATAATACAAACGAACCCTTGACCCAGACTAGGACATCACGTTTGTTTTAGATTCCAAAGGAAATTCAACCAGAAACCTCTTACTGAAAAGGCCACTGAGGTTTTCTGTAAGTAGAACTATATAAATACCAGTATATGGACTGACATGGGCAAAGCAGACTTTGATGTTACTAATATATAAAAATCAGATTATAGACTGTCATGGGCAAAGCAGGCTTTGATGTTTGGACAAACATGTTTCTAACGATAAAACATGTAGCAGGATGTATCGTTCAACGTGGCTTTATAAGTTTATTAATGGTTTTCATTAAAAGAAAAGTTTAAAATGACAAAGTATAAGAAAATTGCAAAATTTATTTAAATCATAAACACTTTAAATTATAAATTGTTAATCAAATTATAAATTGATAAAAAAAATTGAATCGGTTCAAGTGAATCCTGTTTAAGTTTAGTTAATATTTTAAACAAATATAAATACGTCATTATAGCACTGGGGTCCACTTGGGTTGCCAATAGTGACGCATTGAATCGGTTCAAGTGAATCCTGTTTAAGTTTAGTAAATATTTTAAACAAAAATAAATTTGTTACAGTCTCGATAGATAATAATAATAATAAAAGTTGGGAAAATTTCAGCAAATCAGAAACACGCTTGTATACTAAAAACCAGATTAGGAACCCTTTTTGCTTTTTAATGTCATCATCACGAACACAAAACCCTTGAGTAGAAGACAAGCATTTTATAATACAATAAGACAGCGGAGATCGTTATACTTTTCCCAAAATTTAACTGCTTAAATTTTAGCTTGAAGTTTTCTGTAACAACCACACACAACTTATTCTGTGTAATTTGAATTATCTAGACATTCAACCAGACGACTATGTTATAAGTAATATTTTGTATTTCTTAAGGGGATATTCTACTCTAGAAATTTGAAAAAAATCGATTTTTTTGCATATTCTTAAAGTTTAGACCTTTAAGAATATGTTCTCAAAAGAAAATTTTAAAATGCTCAATATTTACGAAGTTATGGCTATAAATGAGGCAGGAATCACGCCGCACCGGAATGACAGACAATAATCTCAAAACTTTAAACGCGTTTTTCTCACTGCTTTTTTCAACCTGGTCCACATAAAATCTCAAGTTCTATCCAACCGATTGCCTTCAAATTTGGTATGAAACATTGATAAATGTTTTTATATCGTTCCTAATTTGGAAAATTCAAAACAATTTTTTTTCTATTTAAAAAAAAATATAAATTGAAAAAAAGGGTAAAAATATTTGAATTTTTTTTCAGACAGCCGTTATTTTACGATTTTTTTTCTTTGGTACCAACTATAACGACATTATTTTTTATTAAGAAACTGTGTGTGATTTTTGTTTCAAATTAACGAAAGGGTTTCAATCATGTCGATCAGCTCACGCCCTTTTTTTACGACAATATATAACAGAAGATAACATCTTGAATCAAAAAAAAAATTCAATTTTTTTTTGTACATTCTCAAATCATCAATAAACAAACTGTAAAAAATGTATACGAAATATTGTATATTTTTATTTTTTTTTTATTTTGTCTGAAAAAACGCTCGAAAATCACGCCTCTAGAGTAGGATACCCCCTTAAAGAAAAACATTCTTGAGGTGACATTCGACGAAGAAACTAAATTTTATAATGCACTTTTAAATTATAATTTAAAACAGCATATTTCTTCTATTAAAAAATACCCAATTGATATTGCCCCTACTCTCGTATGCTCGCGGTCTACCTGTGTTCTAGCGTTAAGCATACTTATCATACCTTGCTATTAGGTGTTTCAGATTCACTTTTGAACTCGTTTTATTTTCATCTGAATTTATTTTATTACTTCTTGAATCTTAGAAAGAAAATAATAAATGAGTGACTTATTTAGTTTTAAAAAAAAAAAAAATTTATTACACTTATATTGTAAACAGTACAATCTATATTGTCATGTGGTAATAAACACGCGGGATGTAATATCTATAGACACTACTTCGAACTTTTTTCATTTTTCTAATTCTGTTGCTGCTTTGTGATACATGATGTCTTTGATCACTACTTAATTATTTTTTCTGAATCACGTTTCAAATTTAAACAATTTTATTACTATATTTACGAAACCTTCATTGTATACATTACTCCATTGCGGGCTTATTGCTATTTGGCTTTCAATCAATCAGAAATATGTTAAAGAGGCCTTCAGCTAAAATCAGACTGTAACCCTTCTTGAAAAAATATGGGTACAATAGAAATTGAACCCGCAAACCTTCGTCTTGAAAGTCAGGCGTCTTACCAACTAGACCACGGAAGTCATTTTTGTTGTTATACTGGCGCTTAATAGCTGCCTAATATAAATTATTTGAGAGCTCTTGGGTTGGCAGGTATCATAAAATGAGCTTTGTGTGTAATAAAAGTTTTCTTCAACCATTAAGAAATGTTTGAGAATTGATGATTTATATAAAAGGAGATCAGTTGACACCAGAAGGGATTTAATTACTGCTCTACCCAAACCCTTCCAAGCTGTATTCGTTGAAAGGGAAGACAGAAATCCCGAAATTGTTGGAGGCAGACCCATGAATCTCGTTATTTGACCGTCGAAATGCTTCAGTATCTTTTGTTTTCAGACGGTTGCCTATATGAGTGAATTTATGGCACTGAGATAAGGGCGTAATGTCATTATTTGTGAAAAATAGTGTCAAATGCTCTGCATTTATGGCGATTACGTAGGCAATGAAATTCAGGCATTTTTCAGACTAATGCAAATGTTACTTTTGTTTATCTCAGCGTAACTGAGAATATTTTATTTTCATAATAGGTACAAAAGATTCGCATTTTGTATTTGGACGTATATATTTTTGTTTCAATTCAGCGTTTTTAAAAGTAAATTCGATACATTAGATACGTGCCATCTGGAATATGTGCACTGAGATTGTTTGGCTCTCAGAGTGTTAACCGACTGATTACGGTATATGGGGAAAACAGACAGGGTTATTTCGATTAGTTTTTTGAGGTGGCTGGCTCTATGACAAGGGTTAGATTTATTATGTTGTGTAGGATTATTGGTTGGCTAATGGAAAAGAGGCTTCCAAAGGACTTCCTAAGTTTACAATTGTTGAGAAACGTAAAATATTAACGAAAACGCTCTTGGAGTCATCTTTGTTCAATATATGGCTCTAGAAACATAAATAAGTACAAAATCTAGTCAAGAAATATTTTGTTGAATAACTGTCGTATTGAGTTGATTTCAAATATGGCCAACGTTTTAAAAAAGGTTACATCTTGCATCCTCAAGGTGAGAAAACTAGAGTCTGGAAAACTTCGGCAAACATTATGTCAATAACGGCGATGCCAAGAAAACATAACTGATTATGATATCAGTATCGATGATGTCGAGAAAACATCACCGGATATGATATCATTACAATAAATGTCAAGTAAATATTGGCAACTTGCTAGGCTGTTTGAACTTCAAGCCTTAATCCACTTCATAAGTGTATTTACAGCGCTGCGAGTCTTTTTCTTCTCCCGTGATGTCGGAACTTAAGTTCGTCGCCTTTACTATTATTTTCACACTAAGATGTGTCGCCACCGAAGAAGGAGTTCTTTTGGACAGTTCCTTCTTCGTCCCTATGTGACGTCGGGCTCAAAAAAAAAATAAAGAAGATTTCGATCTTCTAGTGTAGATCGCGCTGGACGGGGACTTATTTTGTCCCCCTTTTTTTCTTAATTTTATTGGAATTTTGCAAACTATTTTTTAAAATGTTATATAAACTCGTCGTCATCGTTTATTTGTTCCCCTGCGTGAATAT
Organism: Odontocerum albicorne; assembly: GCA_949825065.1. Classification (NCBI taxonomy): domain Eukaryota; kingdom Metazoa; phylum Arthropoda; class Insecta; order Trichoptera; family Odontoceridae; genus Odontocerum; species Odontocerum albicorne. The sequence continues at coordinate 31,996,704 of OX463842.1, forward strand.
ACGAATAAAAACGGCTCCTTTGTATCGTATAAATAAACTAAAATTCGAAAAACGTTACTAGGATCTACACTATATTCCAGACTCACAATTTTGCTTTTGTTCCTGATAACTCTTTTTTTTTCTCGTTTATAGCCCAAAAGAGAGCACAATAGGTGATACGAAGCATAAAATATTGATCCGTTTAGCAATAAATTGAAGGTGTTCGTGTTAGCCTGATAAAAAATCCAATCATTGATAGTAAAAATTGCTTGTCGGTTCACTAGCTATGGCGTTAAAAGTTCAGCAATATTTTAAAAATTTGAACGGTTTATTTTTTGTCAAAAGCGTCGTCATAAATTTGTCTCTTTTGAATCTTAAATGCTGATTTTATTAAAATTGAAAACGTCAAATTGACATCATAGAAAACTAACGTGAATTAATAAATAAGTAATTTTTAAATTGATGACTAAAAAATAAAATTTTAATTTGCTTTTTTTCTAAGGATATAGAAATTTAGAGAAATATGATAAAGCTCTCTGATAGATAAAAAGTCACGCTTTCCGCTAGTAAATTTTTTTTCTAAGTTATTGCCGTGTTGAGTTTGAATAGAATGACATATCGAAAGCGTTGCAGCTCTCATCCTGAAGACGATGTGAAAAATCATTATGAATTATTTTTGATATCGCCCTGAGGATGAAGGTTTTGAAAATGTCGGTCCTTAATTATGCCAATTCAAAATGGCAACATCTTCGAAAAACTTTTTAAACTAATGGAAAACAATCGTGAATATCTTCGAACATATCAGTAATATTTACTGTTCGAAAACATGCATTGTTTAAACAAGACTCCTCGTTTTAACCATTTATTATGATTAACTAGATAGTATGTTGCAAAGATGAGGGGTTTTCATATATTTTTGATGTCTACGTGTGACCACTGTTCAACTTTTCTGTTTTAAATAACTTACCTAAATAGCACTGTTTCGTAACACCTTTTGCTCTAAAATCTCTACAAAAATGGACGACCAACGTGACCTTGTTGATAAGATGCCTGTTTTCTAGCCCGGGGGTTTCGGGTTCGGTTCCAGTTGATACCCGGATTTTTAATTAAAACAAAGTTTACTTAAGACTGTTTACATAAACTTCTTTCTGGTTAGCTGGAAGAAGCTGAATAAGATTATAAATCCGCCATGTTGAACTGTATACAACAGAGTGTAATACACCTATAATATAAAATATAAGAATTTGTTGATCAATTGAATCCAGGACATTTGAGTGCTAAGCACGTATGCTTAACACAAGGCTACGGCGCCGATATGACTATTCCGCATCTTCTTTAGTCTGCCAATTTGTATTTTTACGGCAAAATACGCTTTCTTCTGTAGTCCTCTATATTCTATTTGTGGCTAACTTTTAAAATGTATTTTACGTTTAGGTGGCAGTTGACAGGCGGTCCAGGGGGCCAACCGGAAAGCGCCGAAACTCACATAAGCCACAATGTGACGAACTTCGAATTCCTCTACGAACCGTTTTACGTGGCGCCTGATACGGTGCCCCAGCATGACGAGAGGTTTTTGGGGTACGGCTACACCAGAAACACCCAGGTAAGAAAAATTAATTTATTTCTAACAAAAACCAAACATTAGCAACAATATGTTTGAATAATTCCAATGAAACTTTATGAAAATTCATAATTAAAGGATTAAAATAAAAACACTTTACTTTGTTTACTTCAATTATATTTTTTAGTACTCGTATATTACTGTGAGCATTTTAATACACTGTGTATTCCTCAGGTAAGTTAATAATAATAAAAGAACAGTGTATATAGCGCCATTTAGATGACATACTCTCCTCAGGTTCTTTACACAGTTTATGATATTATGGGGGAAAGGTGTAAGAAGTGACTACAAATGCTGCCTATGGTATATCAATTTATCATCTTCAATACTTATATATATATATATATATATATATATATATATATATATATATATATATATATATATATATATATATATATATATATATATATATATATATATATATATATATATATATATATATATATATATATATATATATATATATATATATATATATATATATATATATATATATATATATTCTTTATGATTATAAATAATAGAGATATACGTTTTGAAGATTATAAATTGATTATTTATGTTGTTGAAAAACTGCTGCTTGCTGCCTCTTAACGCGAAGATGTCTAAATAAGGAAGTACCAGAAGGTGTCTTTATACCATTCTTTCAATGCTTGTGGATATATCTTAACCTCTTTCGAATCTCAACGGTTGGCTGCAACGGCAACGGTGGCTGAGATAGCTGGCGACAATAATACAATCGGTTCTCGGTCGGAAATCTCTATGTTGCGAGGGATTTTTACGTGCTTTTCTAAGAGTTTGACTTTACAGGAAGATTGTGGTGCACCCTGAATTGTCTAAGGTGTGGCTACAGTTGCAATGCACACACCTTGTATAGGTTGAGTTTCATTGATTCTTCATTGTGATCATATGGAATGGTCAGACTCTCGATCATATCGTGGAAGATTGAAATTGTCATACATATCCATCCATAAGAAGTCTGGAGAAGATTTATTGGGTTACTCCTGAGATTGTATCAGAAATGAGAGACCTGAACATATGACTCTGAGAGAGAAACTATACAAGAAAAGAATGTGCAAAGTAGTAAAAACTACAGTGGAAGTTAACAAATATAAAGGTTTTATTTTCTTCTATTAACAAGCATCAATGGAAAATATGCTGCAAAGTTAATACGAGTACTACAATGAAATCCTTTTGTGTTTCTTTTGCCGAAATGAATGTTACATTACTTGAATTGTGGCGTGCCGGGCTGTGAGTCAACCTGGATGGAGGCATTATGTAGCATTCGTGTCCTCCTGGCAAAATGAAAAGGGTGATAGCTGAATGGAATATAATTAAATTTTTTAAATACTTCATCCATTTACCTCGAACCATTATTCGTAAATGTTCACTTCTGAGCGTTGTTCATTCGCATCGCAATAAACACGTATTTTTTTGTGATTCGTAATAAACGCTCGCAATTTGAATTTTTATTCGTTTCGTTATACTCGTATTATCACACGAACAAAGGCATGGAAAATTCTAAAAATGTGCAACGCAATTCTTTTTCGATTTGAAAACTATCGATGATGATTGATTACAATCTAATCGTGAAAAATAATCCCATTTTATAACTTGAAATTCACAGAAGCAAATAAATTGAAAACTTCTAAAAACGTCAAAATGAGCAACGCAAGAACTTTATTCGTTTTGAAAAACCATTGATAATAATTGATGACCTCGAATGATACAGGTCCTTTTCCGCCTAGTATTCGGGAGTATAAGAATACCTATGACTTTGGTCATATCTATTCTTCCAAAAAAGGAAAAAAGAAAACATGCCGGTGTGTTTCGTTCGTCTCATTCGTTTCGTTCGGTGTGCTATCGGATTCAGTACAGTGGTGAGTTTGCTGGTGTGCAACGACTCACTCACTTAAAAATAAATAAAAAACTCCATGGGGCAGCTTTGCTTTCCAACTGAATTGACGTTGAAATGGTGGGAGAATTTTCGATTACGAGGCCCAGCAACGACGACGACGAATCGTGGAAAAATAACTCTTTTTATGGTATTACATTGTTTTATTTTAAGTTGAAGTTTAAAAAATCTCTCTACATAAAGGCTTTGACGAAGATACTCGCATCTTTTTTTTAAATTAAAAATATGATCTTCAAACGTCCAAGATCTAAATTGCTGGAAGTGTTGACTTCCAATTTTGTCAGAAAGAAGAAAACTGTTTGACCTCACGCTATTATCAAAAATTGTCAGTTTATATTTCAACATTTCGGAACTAATTCAGCTTGTCAGGCTACACGTTCCTAGTAGACTCACCTTTCGAAATATTTCAATCCACAATAACGTAGTTCTAGCTATTTGCATAACCTCTGCATAAAAAAAACACACAGATTGGACAATCAGTGTGAGCATTGTATGGATTTTCATAAGACTGACTTCTTACAAGTGAAAAAGTTGTTTTACTAGGATAATTTGAGTAAATAAAGTGGGTTTGCTTTATTATTATATTGGGTTAATCTAATACTGAGTTTTCTGTTGTATAACACTGTTACATACCAATGTTGATTGTTTTTATTATTCATTTATGTATCAAAAGGTCAGTTGACTGTTTAAATATGTAGATAAAATTGTGAAATCGATCGGTGATTCTCGCAATAAAATTTTAACCTGTGTTGCAAATAACTTAGATTTGATCATCATCACCTATTATTTTCTTTTATTATTTTGTATTTCTTTCTTTTTAAAGAGCTGTTGTTCCTTTTTTAATTCGTCCTTAAATGTCAAAGCAGTGTGATTCAGGAACCAGTTACCGAATAATGTTAGACTAACCATGTCATTGCCATATTTCAATTATAAAAAAAAATAAAAAAAATAAAATGTTAACGGATTTACCTTTCCTCTCCATCATCCTTCATATTATCCATCTGTTGATGTTGTTCAATTCTTTAATATTGATTTTTAAAGGATTTTCAACACATTTAAATTATTGTATTAATTTTGTGACCATGTACCTAAGTTGACTATTATATAGGCAGTTTCAAGGGATGGCCGATTGAAAATTTACCCATCAGATTGACTAAAATGAAGCATCTAAAGAAATATACATATGGGTTTGATGTATGCCCAGATTTTGGGTATTAAAATTAAATCCTGTCAATATATTTTATTCGCAGGAGTCGTCAAACCTCACGGGTGCAGCTCGGTCTCATTGAATTGTTTATGTGTATTTGTATGTGAATTTTGTGGGTTGAAGTCAACTGTCTCAGAAAAGACAATGATCCTAGAGAGATGGTTGATAGACCTATTATTTATCAACCTTCTCTTTACCTACTGTGAATTATGTAAACCTTTAAATAAAAAATCTATCATAAATCAAATTATTTAAAAAGCGTTGTGAAGTACGAGTATTATACGTTATTTTTCGAACGATTCATAAAATGAATAAATACAATTCTTCCAATTTTGATGCGATACGGTAACAGACACGATTTCAATTTTGTTAATAAAGCAATAACGGATTTGGGGAACAATTTAAAGATGTCAAACCATTCGATTGATCTCGAGAAAATGAAAATTGTCATTTACCGATAGACGTTAGCCATTTGTAAATGGATCCAAACTTTCTGGATGTGAAGCTGCGGGAGACTATGTTTAGAAAATATCAGAGCCGTTTCACTACAATTTGCTTTTGCTGCAAGGCACGTAGGCAGCTATTCACGTAGTATTCATACCTTAACAGTGATAAATTACCAGTTATATTTTTTCTGCAAGGCACGTAGGCAGCTATTCATGTAGTATTACCAGTTATATTTTAAAGGAGTAATCTCCGTAGCCTAGGTTGTAAGACGTGTGTCTTCCAGCCTGAGGGCTGAAGGTTCGGTTCACTTTGGTATCTGATTTAAAAAAATCAGATACCAAAATGAATCGAACCAGTCTTTAGATCCAGTATGGTATGGTTTTCATTAAATCCTCTTAAAAATCTTTCTGTCTGGTTGGAAGAATTAGTCACATGAAAATTATCCCACTAGGTTGCACTATACACAAAGGAAGGTAACAAGAAGAATACTCGGGTGAATATATGGACCAATACGAAAGAGCTAATTATTATATATGAGGCACCATTAAAACTCAGGCTCTTCTTTCCTTAGACTATTTCGTCTTATTTTGAGACTAAAATAACTTTATCGTCATGTTGAATGGAACAAATAAATTAACATCAAACCACAAAATCATAATAATAATAAGAAAATATACGATTTCTTTACCACCATTTTGCAGTTAATGGGTAATATGGTAGGAGTTAATGGGTAATATGGTAGGAGTTAATGGGTAATATGGTAGAAGTTAACGGGTAATATGGTAGGAGTTAATGGCTAATATGGTAGAAGTTAATGGGTAATGTGGTAGGAGGCTGGTGAAGGCATTGGTGCCACTAATAATAATAAGAGTAATAAAATAACATTTTTTAAAGTACCGTTTATACAGCAGACTGCCCTTGGGTGTAACAAGTTGGGTATAAGGATAGGAAGGTAGTGGCTATTAATAGTAATAGAGTACCCGGCGGTAAGTAATGCACATCGGGCTTAAGAAAGAGACTGTCGGCCATAATCGGCTAACTTCGGCTTTGTAGAGCGTCGTCTCTGTCATTCATACATGTGTTCCGTCGCGATTTGTCAGTCGTTACCGGACCGGACTGTTAGCGCATCGTGCGACAGAGACGACGCTCTACAAAGCCGAAGATAGCCGATTATGGTCGACAGTCTCTTTCTTAAGCCCGATGTGTATTACTTACCGCCTGGTACTGTACTTATGAAAAATAGCAAACAGTACATATTGCAAATAGTTTTTGAATACAATCCAATATAATGAACGATATGCTCCAAGATACATTCATAGATCAAAACTTCGGCTTTTAATTATATTCCTCTTTTAATTGCCTTGTCAGATCCTCGTGACGTTCGAGATGGCTTGGTAAAATCTATCACGCCACCGCGTTATCTATCCGGAATAATTCCTTTACTTCTCCAATACCAATTAAATTGGATTCATCATTGAAACTTTATACTAAGAAGCATTTTATATATTTGACCAGCAACATCTTTATCCATAAATATGTTTCGGTTTTTATCCCACATCCTTGTTCATCCGAATTTATAAATTTCGTTCATGAACATTTTACAAATAAAAACAAGCCGTCTTTAAATTATATTTTATAACAAAATAACGATAAACTTGTACAAATAATTTGTTTCTAAATATTGCACGCAACGCAGAGAGGCTGTCACGATAATACATCAGCAATACTAAATAATCATTTTGAATGTGCAACCTTCCATCGTTAGAAGGATCATCATGTCTTTATGTATGGGACAATATCAAAGAAATTATTGTTTTTGCAGTTTCATTCACATCACTAGGAGCCTTCCTATATAACGGAGTATTTTCATACATTGCTTCTAGTGGTGGACCTGGCAAGATCGAGACATTTTAGGACATTTTCCCACCAGGGAATCCCTCCTGTAACGAGGGTCAGATAGGGCAATCAAATGCCAGAACCGTTTTGTATTTTTAAAATTAAACGTATTTCACAAATAAAACGTTTTAAGTTTCCGTTTACTCAGATCCTTTTTATTTCACCTCACTATTTTTACAAAGTAAAAACTTTCAATAAGAAATTAGCGAGTATCTTTACTAATGTATTTGAATTATTGATAAATTGATATTAAAGCTAGTTATTGAAATAAATATTTTTCAGACCTTTATTTTTTTATCAATTTATTTAAGTTGATATAATCGATTGAAACTGAAAACAACGTTCTTTTATATCTTATTTCTGTTGAATCACCATTAACAACAGTGATAATACAAGTAGATGAGCTCAGTACTTTTGATAACATTAAGTGTACTCCGAGTCTTTATGAATTCTGTCAAACTTACATAAATGTTTCGTTTTTTTCACTTGTGAATTGAATTGTATTTGAGCTTTTTTTGTTTATTGCCGTTCACTCATTAAGAGTATTCTTTGGCATTATATAGATGTAAATAAATATAACATAAAAAAAAAAACAAATTGAACACTTATAAATAAACACGTATGAAATAATAAATATTAGATACTAATAACTTATACATTAAAGCGAAATAAAATTGAGAAACAAGAATATCTAAAAGGAATGAAAAAAAATTTTTAGTGAAACATAATTTTATCAACGAAAAATTTAAATTATTATTGATTTGAATTATTCTATATTTTTCTTTCTATCAACAAATTATATTATTATTAATAAATGTATAGATGATCCTAATCAAAATAAGTATCGAACCTAGTAAGTTATTTCATGACATTTTCATTTTGATAATTATGTGTCATATTGTAAGTTACATCTGTGACATATATATTTAATTAATTTTAAATTTGGAAAAAAAAATGGTTCTTACCAAAGAAACATTAGATGTAGAGAATTATTTTCATTTTCAATGGACAAGGGAACAAACGAGTAAAATGTATAGAACGTTTGTTCACTTGGTAAATATTTGATTGAATTAATTAGTTAAGATTTTTGTTTATCAGAAAATAACTAAGAATCCAAAGTGAGTCAACTTTTTGCGCAACGATTCCAAAACTTTGCTATTCTTTTTTCTTCTTATTTGGTATTTTTTCCCCATGAAAAATCGCATGGTGTTTCTTAATGGAAATTTTCAGGACTAGTAGATTGGAATAATTAAATAATGTACTCCATTTATGCATCCTGTGAAGTGGGTTGGAAGATATCGTAGGGCAACAAAACCGCATATTGTGCCTTTATGGAATGAAGCGCCAAATAAAAAAGGAACATGTTCTGCAACCAAAGTGAAATATTTGTACGTACATTTTCTATCAACTGATTGGGTTGTCCAGATTGTTATTTGTATCATAAATATACTCGTACATCAGAAAATCATATGAAATATTTTTTTGCTATTATAATTTTTCATGTTTAATTCAATTTCAAAATATTTCAGCATAAAACGAACTTTTATATGATTGGTTGAAAAATATTGTCGTAAGGTACTCAAACCCGTCGATTGTACCCTTTGTGGAATAAAAAAGATCATATTTTGCTACCAAAATTAAAATATTTCTATGCAAATTTTCTAGGTATTTTACTTTAAGATCAACTGATTGGGTTGACCAATTTGTTACCTGAATCATAAATATCCATCAGAAAATCATAGCAATTTTTTTTGCTGATAGGATTCTTCATGTTTAATTGGATTTAAAAATATTTTAACATAAAACGGACTGGATAAATAAAATTTGAAAAATCTATGTAAATCCGAGAAAACTCAAATAATATTTAAATTTAAAAAAATATTTATATTTACTATAGATAGAGCTCTAGAAATTTTACTCCACGATTCTCTGACAATACATTTCCGTTTCCAAAACTTAAGCGAAAAATTTTATGAAAATTGCTTTAAAAGTCATTTCTCTTCATAACGTTTTTAAAAGTCATGCCATACTATTTCGAATAAATATCTGGGATTTGCTGCGAAATAATGTTGACAAATGTATTTTTTCTTGCTTAAAAGAATTTGCCCAGAGCCATAAACTTTATTTTATCAGTCGTTATTAATTTTATTTTGAGCGTAAAAAATGCCTGCGGAATACAAACAAGATTCATGACGTAAAAATATGAGCATTAATTAACTATTCATCCTCATCTTTATTTTTGACTTATTTTTTACAAACCAAAATATTTTAGTTTTACCTTTGCACTGTTCAATAATGAAATAAATTTTTCTATCAAATATCTGAATACCTAGAAAAAATTTCATTGTAACTTGTCTTTCTTATTAAGTTTTCAGCGGCTTTCTTACCAAATATATTTTCTTACTGTAAAGTCTAAATTGACTTCAGTGTCGCTTTTTCAAACGCAATTTCAAACTTTGCCTTTTTTTATTCAGGTCCCCTAATGGGATGTATCCATTGTATCTTTCGAATCTGTGCCTTAGAGATAATACTCCAGAGAGGAGTAGAGCTTTGAGATCGATTTCGTCTTTATCGAATAAATTAATTATTCTTAATGGCTTTAATAGGGCAGGGTATTATTACACAGTTTAAACCGTTGCTGGTCTAAATGTTCGAGGCATATTACATCGATCAATAAGTCCCGGGACTAACCAACAGATGGCGCCTCTAATAACAAACAAATGTTGTTTTATAGTTTGAAAATTCTAGGATGAATCCTGTGACAGCTCACAAATTTGCCCCAATACAACCTTGTAACGATGTTCAGTAATTTTAATTATTTTATCAACTTTAATATAAGCCTCAATTCTAATAAATAGAAAGTTATTTAGGTAAATACATTATATAAGGTTGTATTGGGGCAAATTTGTGAGCAGTAACAGGACTCATCCTAGAATTTCCGAACTATAGTAGCTAGTCCCGGGACTTATTGATCGATGTGTTAGGTGACGTGGCAGCTTTAGGGAATACTTGAAGACAACCTTTTTTGTAGAGATCTTATAAAAAATATGATTATACTCGTATATGAACACAATACACATATAACACTTCACATAATTGTCACATATCGGGATATCTACAAATGTTTTATTGTATTATAGTACGTCTTACCTTGTCAAATTTTCAGCGATTTTCTTACCAAATATGTTTTTATAAATATATGTGAATGCGGGGAAGTACCCACTTTAATGGTCGCAGCTACTACTATCCTATCCCTACAGTCAAATTATATTTTTGGAGTGTCTTCAATCTGTCAATAAAATTGTGTTTGAGTCCCGAGATAGGGCTCAGAGTCCCAGAGTCTGTTCTAAAAACGGTGTTATGTAAATTGTTTTAATGTTATTATTTTAAGTTTAACGAATATACTTGTATGTTCATTCATTCGTATGGTAGATGCGTATTTAGTGATGTGCGCGGACGGGAGACAATATTGTCGTGGAACCTATTTATCCAGTCTTCGGGATTTTACACGGATCTCGCATTTGCGCATTACCTCCACTGGGAATACTACCGCATGTGAAGAGCATGTGCTAAAACTATTTCAAAGTGCTCTTCTTCATCTCAGTTAACACTTCATTTATACCTAATCATTTCATACCGAACTCTGTCATACATTGTCACCTTATGTACTATTCTTCGTTCACATATTTATATAGCATTTATTCGGCTTTTTCTAGACTTTTTCCACGTTCACCTTTCACTCCTATATATCAAAGTTGATACTATAATACTGTTGTGGAATATCTTCTTAGCAGATTTTGATTCTGCCCGTTAAAGCATACGTATATGTTTTAGTTCCCCATTGCATTTGTTTCCTTTCGCTACACACCATTCGCATATCCCTATTAACTCTTCTATTATCTGAGAGAATACTACTCAAACAGCAAAATTTCTTAACTTGCTCCAATCTTTTATTGTTCCCTCACGTATCGCATTTACTTTTCCTTTCACACTTTTCTATCGTCATGACTCGATTTTGCAACATTCATTCTCAGATCTTTCTCTTTACGTCTTTCATACAATTTCATGTAATTCATCTTCCTCAATACTACCATGTCATCAACATATAGCAATCCGCACACTTGCCCATTCAGTATTTGCATGCTACCCATTGCCCTCTGCTGTTCTTTTACACATAAATCTATGGTTATATTAAACAACGAGTATATCGATACATAGAAAAATATTATGTGTTTGATAAGAATGAATTAAAATTTACTTTTATTATTGTTGATTAGGTTATAATCTACGATATTTTTGTCTGTTAGTTAGCTTGTTTTATTAGAATTTATCAAAAGTTTTTCATTGATCTATGTCTTTTGTATATTATTTTTGGTAAAATAATATATATTTTGATAAAATACTTTATTTTAATTTATTTTTACATAAATCTGAGTCAAATTATACTTATATTTTAATTTAATTCCTTAATATACTCGTACACGTGTTAAATGACTAATTTTCATTTTTATCCGTAATACGTGAAAATAATTAATAAATGTTTATTAATCAGTGTTATAATTTCTGTTCTAATATTACAAGAAGAACATTTTTTTATATCCAAAAAACAAGACATAAAAAAATAATAAATGTTTATTTATAAGTATCATAATTTCTGTTATAATATTAAAATAACATTTTTGAAAGCCAAAAAACAAAAAAGAAAATAATAATAAATGTTTATTAATAAGTATTATAATATTACTAGAACATTTTTGAAAGCCAAAAAATAGAAAGAAAAAAGCAATATATGTTTATTAATAAGTGTTATGATTTCTGTTATAATATTACAAGAATAACATTTTTAAAAGGCCAATCATTTTGTCGCTCATACCATACATAATTGCCATTATGTTATCTATTTAATGACAGAAAGTAATCTGGTACTGTTAAAGCATTTTTAGCAGAATGTTGAATATTATTTCACAGATTAATATAACTTACTATTGACAAATTAATGACGATTTATTCTTACGAAGGAACAAGTAAAACATTTTTGTACATAAATGTGGACGAGAAGATTTAATACTAATGAATTGATCGGGGTCACTTGTCAATTTATAATCCTACTCGAAGTTAAAAATAACATTCATAGTTTTATTATTTGAAACTTTATATTCAAATTGAATAATTATTAATTTCGTAAAATTATTACACCAATCAACCTATAATGAACATTTTACGTTTAATGTTTGAAGATTTTATCAATATTTCGTCAAAAAAATAATTTTGTAACTGTCAGAAATTTAGTTTTTTTTAATTGAATTGAAATACTTTTTTAAACATAAGTTTTTTATTTATTTAGGTATTACAAAAAAAATCATAACTAACAAAGTTAAATTAAATCTCTCTCGATGATAATGGACCAAAGTAGGGTCCGGAAGTCGTATGGTACAACTTTTTTGCCCCCAATCACCCCTAATAACCGGATGCTGACAATTATTGAGTGGAGTGCTCCGTGGTTTACCCACTCACCCATAGAGAATATACCCACTTTATGATGAAACAACACGGTATGTGAAATTTAAACAAAGTTCGATTATTTTATTTCTATTAATCACAAATTCACAAGGATATCATTGTATTATACTTGATTTTGACATCTTTAGAAAATACCTATTCAGACTCTACAACTTTCAAATATCCTAATTATCATAAATAAATCGCCTTCAACTGATTATATAGATAAGCGTCCCCTGAACCGAAGATAATTTTAAAATAATTAAAGGACACAAAAAAATAGCAAGTAATAGCTTACCTAAAATCTAATTGATTCACTTATAAAAAATGAACCATGAAAACACTAATAAAATAGAATTGGTTGTTTATAGTTAAGGCATTAACGTTGTGGAGGTTTAAAAACATAGTAATTTATTTTTATCAAACACTGTTTATTCCACTTTTTTGTGACGGTATAACTCTACCGGTTTCCAGGCTTTCACCCCATCTTCAAAGGAGCGCAAACAAGACTAAATGCTGTTCGAACTGGTACCGATATACACGCTTCAACGATTGGGGGCTGAGGGATGAGGGAGGCATGGGACAATTTTGGCCAAGAGCGGAGAGATTTTTGGGAAATAACTGTTCAACAGATGTTCGGATCAGTGTACTAACTTAGAAATTTCTAGGGCCTTTAGTCTAGTAGTCTCATATATCCAGGCACCAACCTATAAAATATGTAAGTTTGTCAAAGAACAATTTTATAATCTAACCATTTTAAAGCTGAATACTCAATCAAAAACTCCTTGGAATTAATTGATAAACTAAAAAACATGGAAATATCCCATAATGCAAAACTAGTATTCTTTGATGTCACTAATCTCTATCCAAGTATACCAGGATGGAGATCCTTAGAGCTCGCAAAAAATATCGTAAATGACAATAGTAAGGACCTTGTTAAAAATTCGAAATTGATTTCACTGATGGACTTACGCATCAAACAAAATTATTTTAACTTCAACAATAAAATATATAAACAAACAAATGGTTTAGCTATTGGCTCACCGTTGTCTCCCCTCCTCAGTGAAATATTTATGAACTATTTTGAAAAATGTATTTTTAGGAGTAAGTTTAAGTTAACTAAAAATGTTTTGTGCTGGTTTAGGTATGCATATGACATTCTTTGTGTTTGGACGGGTACCGATAGACAATTACACCAATTTCTTAAATATTTAAATTCTATAGAAAGTTTTATAAAATTTCCACTAGAAACAGAACAGGACGGAAAATAAAATTTCTTGGACCTAACATTATCTCGGAAAAATGGCACATTTTACTTTGATATATATAGGAAAAATACTTATTCAGACTCTATAATTCCAGCAACTTCCAGCCATCCTAATAACCATAAATTCGCCGCATTTAACTGTATGCTTCATAGATTGCTCAGTGTCCCATTAACCGACGACAATTTTAAAAAGGAATTAATAACCATAAAAAAAATGCTACAAATAATGGCTATCCTGGAATTGATACTACTCATTAATTCACTTTTAAAAAACAAAACAAAAAAGAAACTTATAAACGATTATATATTTAACGACACCTATAAATAAGCATACCTATAAATTGAGCAAAGTCCTATTTATAAAAAAACATGTCATACGAAATAACCAAAAATATTCCAAGTCACATAAAGCCAGCTTTTTACACTAATTTTAATCTCCGGAAACTCTTATTTAATGGGAAAGGCAAAAATGGAATACTTAGCAACAGTGGTGTGTATAAACTTTTATGTGCTGACTGATAATTTCTATATAGGAAAGACAGGAAGATCTTTTGAAAAGAGATTTCGTGAACACAAATCCGCCTTAACAAATCCTCTAATTTATTCTGAAATGGCTAATCATTGTCACCGTGAAAACCATACTTTTTCTATCGATGATGCCAAATTCTTACATATCAGTAGTAACGGAAATAAATTGGACAGATTAGAGGCCCTAGAAATTTCTAAGTCAGTACACCGATCCGAACATCTGTTGAACAGTTATTTCCCAAAAATCTCATAAATTAAATTTCAAAATATAATTTAGTGATGCCTGTAAATAATTTTTTTAAGTAAATTCATTTCATGTCAACTAAAATTTAATTTCACCACTAAAACCATTTGACAAAATATTTAGTGAAAAAATATTAAATTAAGATTTTGCTTCTTTAGAATACAAAAGTATTAAATTTAAAATAAATTAATTCAATAAAAAATGTCACATTCAACGCTATTCAAGTATACCATATGATGAGGGTAGCGTTAAAAGCTTTTCCTCAGATAGACGCCGAGAATGGATGACAACTGGTTTTGACGTCTTAATACCTGCAGAGCCTGAGTCGTTCCTATAGTTTAGTCTGTTGAATAGTTGACTAACGTTTTAATAGAGGAGGGCCCCCATGTACTCGTCTTCACGAAGCGTTTAATATCCTTGCAAAGCCTTTCAATTGTCTCAGAAATCAACCTTATTTAACACCAAACAATTAATTCTACTTTTGAGGGTAAAAATGATTCGTTGGAGTAATTCGGAAAACACAAATTAAAACAATTGAGAAGTAAAGTTGTTATGTGAAATTATTATGTATGTTTATATAAAATATTCCGTGAAATTTGAATATTTACGGTACCTGCGTTATTACATTAAATGAGATTTTTTTGTTTATCAAGCCAATTTGTGCATTAAATTAATGGACTGTTCTTTTTTGATAGAAACATGATATCAAATACGTGTTGAATAAAAACTAAATGCTGTGTTCATGTTTGAAATAAATCCAGAATGGTTTTGTGCTGTTTATGGTAGTCCTACTTGAGTTGTTGTAATCAATGTAAATTCTTAAGTATCTTATATGTATATGTAAAAATATAAAGGAGTTCTCTTTTAACCCTTAAAACACCAATTATTTTATCTGTTAACTTTCATAAAAAAAAAAGATTAGGGATTTTTTTTAAAATTTTTTATCGATTCGTTGAAATCTATTTATATACTCAAATAAATATGATACAAAAAGAAGTACAAAACTATTTTTGAGCTTTAACTAATTATTTTTGTGAAAGTTTGTTATATTTTTAATCAATATAAAATGTTTTCAGTAAAGAGACCATTGTTCAACTTTTTACTTTCATACATTAATTGCATTAATTAGGTTTCAAATTAAAAATTCAAACATTATTGAGTTGAACAAATATTTACACAAAACAAAGTTTATGAAGGAAGTTGAAAGTATGACGAATCGAAAAAATATCATGAAATTTGTCGTAGTAGTAATACCTACGGATACGGTGAAAAGTTTAATGAGTTTTTGAAGTTATTTTTAAATAAGTAAATAAATATTTTACTTTGATGAAATTTGTTCGTTTTTCTTTGATGTTGCCTATGTTCTTTGTTTAAATAATTAATAACGATTAAAATGTACATAAATAAGTAAATCTAGAATGAAAAACAGTCTGTTTAAGGCTAACATAAATATGAATTGATTTTTGTTCAATTTTAGGTATTTTCGATGAACTTTTTATTATTATGAGAATCAAAAAGTAAGTTCAAAATTTTGTATTAATTTAGTAATATTATGAATTTCCCCATTTTTGACGCCGCGTTTTCAAAAACACTTAGTCACAGAAGCCATTTGAAACAGTATACTCGTATGTTCTTCTTCATAAAGTTCAAGATAAAATAATGTCTGATTGGTAAAATAAATGGAACTCTAAACCGAGACCAAATAGAAAATACTGTAAAAAATTGCAAACAAAAGTACAATCTTACTCTTGAATTAGTTATATATCCTTAAACAAGCATTCATCATCTGTGATATGTCGGATGCGTATTGTACATTGTATTGTATTACAGTACAACCTGACGGGCTCAGTACTATGTGGAGATCTCTTCCAACCAACCAGAAATATGCTAAAGAGGCCTAATGTGACAACCAGACAGGAATCCTTTTTATTTTTTTATCTGGCGGGGTTCGAACCCGCAATCTCCGGGTTGGGCAGAAGGCGTTTTACCAATTAGGCCACGGAGGTTTTCCATAAAGGGACATTTGATTAATATCAAAGTTTTAAATTTTAACATGTGCGAATGTGTCTTCAGCGAGGAAGAGTTAGAATATATATTATTTGAATGCCTAATAATTGATGGGTATCTAACTTTATATGAAGATTTACTTTTGACAAATAAACCTGTACCAACTAGGTTTCAATACTGACTTACGTCATGTATGATCGTTTTTTTTCTCTCTCATCTAACTGTACTTTAAACAATTGTCTACTTCATTATAATTGATTTATCAGAAAGCATACTTATGTTTATCTTATTTTAACAAAATAGTTAAAATCGAAGTTCTAGTTAGTTGAAAGATAGATAACTCTCTAGAAAGTTTGTCAGGCGACAAGACATTTTTAAATAAGGTTTTAAAATTACAATATCATAAAGTAAATCAAGTAACACGGCTAGAATTTCCAATAATCTTGTATAAATAAACACAAAATGCAAAAAGAGTTCCATTCAATGTTATCTTCTTTAAACATATTTATTCTCGTATAGATAAAAATTTATACGGAAAAGAAAAAAAGGTGTTTTTAATTCTGTATCCACACTTTTCTTGGTCCCCGTATAAAATCATGTACCCTTGTTTAGCTTATACAGATGGTGTTCCTCGTGTCATATGGAACTCGATGAAAATCATAAATATTTACAATTTCTGTCGCAGGGACAATTTTCAAAGGCTAACGAAGACAAAGCCTCCCGAAGTGGTTTCTGTGAATGCATAAAATATTTTCAGAGGAGAAAAAATTGCTTTAGCGGGATATATTTTTCACATTACCCAATATGTGTGTGCTCAAAAGCGAAGAAAAATTGTTCCGTAGATAGTTCCCGTAGCAGAATATCTCGTAATTTATTGTTATCTGTGTATTCGGCTAGTAATTAAAATGGAAAATTTATTATTTTTTAACACGAAATTGATATTAATGTTGCCTAAAACTTTCAATTTGAATAATTTTCACCTGAAATAAAAATTCTATATTAATCCTAAATTTTGTTTTTAATTCTTATACGTTACATATACGAATATGAATGAGAACGATGATTCAAATTGACTTACATTATTGTAGAATGTAATTCAATGTTTCGTCAAATCATTTTAAAGTAATTGTTATAGTCGATACAAAAATGAAAAATAAAAGTTTATTTTTAATACATTCGAATGGTATCCCTGAACGTATCGGAATTAGAGATGCGGATACGTTGAAGAGCGTAGCAGAGAAATAACATTGTCTTCAGCCACAGCACGTTATTCACGGTTCGGTGTTATGAGTATGCTTGTGGGCAATGTATTTATCATCGCTTAATTTCCACTTACGAGTATACTAAATATATCGTGTTCCTGTATCTTACGAAATTCTCTTTGAGTATACGAATATGCCTTTTGTAGCGGAAAGAAATAGATATTGTTATAGTCTTCGTTTTCTTTTGTGTCAGTGACAAAAAATCTTTTCTGAATTCATCTAAATGCTGTCGGTTGAGGAGCGCTCTCGGTAACATAGACTTGTGTCCGTTATTTTTGGACATTGGAGTAGAAACACTCAATGTATCAGGAACAAACGGAGTTAACAGCATTTTTTTTGGTGATTGTGAAGCTTGATTTCTGATTCATAGAGTCTGTTGCAACTGCCTCAACATAACTTTGAGTTAATAATTAGAACACTCTTTGCACTGACCCCCGTTTCTCCGAATGAACTATAAAAAGAAAAAAATATTTTCGTTAACCGACTTCCTACGAAATTTGATAGCCGTATTTGTTCATATAACCGCGCATGGTTTTATTTATGCAAGTTTGCGTTATCAGTTATATTTTTTTGCATATTTTCAATTGTTTTAATTTAAATGTGTTAATTATAAGTATAATGTTATACATTACCGAAATGCCAAATACAATCTTTACAAAGATAAAAAATATACTTATTTGCGTATCAATGACACTGGTATGATGAAAATTTGTGTAATGTAATGAACAGACGGATCTACAAAAATAATTCGGCTCGCAAAACAAACATTATCTGTCATGATTGATAGACCGGCAGACTTACAAATTTATTATGATTTCATTAATAAAACGTCCTAATAACAAACACTGTATTGTTTGCCGTCCAATGAGTGACTTATCGGATATAATGACACCATAATGCGACAAGTCGGTGAATATTTTCGGTGGCCGTATTTTAAATATTTTTGGTTTCATACAACGTCAAAATGATTTTTCGAATAGGAAAAAATATTTAAAAACTCATTGCGATATTCTAAACAAGCGCATACTCTTTAATATTTGTTATGCATACATAATAATTCACTCGTATAATGCAAATACCATATTTAAGTACCACAAATGCTATATGAGTTGAATAAAAAATACTTTTTTATATAAAAGGTATACAAGTGTGTCTAAAATTATCATCATCACTAGGCACATTCGATTTATCCTAGAAAAGCTCGCATTTTAACTACTATTTATTATGTATTCGTTTTTTAATAGTCATACTGCCCATATTTATGTGAATCGTGTTATTTTTTATTTCAGTCTAAAGCCTCTAAATATATTGGTGTTTTATCAAAATTTCTTAAATTTTTCAAATACAAGTTTTAAATTTTACTTTGTATTCTTTTGTAAGAACAATTTAACACATTGTAACGCTCAAAGAAAGCAAATTTCATTTCGAAGTTTAAAAATTTCTCAAAGTTTTCTACATAATGTAAAAATTTTTAAAATAAAATATGTTTGTAAATGTTACGAAATATAATATTTGAAAACCTCATATTTTTTTTTCCTATGAACGTATAAAATAGGTCAATCATAACTTATTTATATATCGATGAATATTGCAGTTTACGATCCCTGGCTTCACCCATGAGAGTACCTCGCCTCTCACAAAACTGGATTCTGTCACTAACTCAAAATATTTTACACAATACGTTGCTTTTATTACATTTTGCGTTCAAACTTTTTTTTACCTCTGGTATATTTATGGGGAAATATGAATGTATACGCAAATAGAGAAAAGCTAAATTTCAAATCGAGCTTTACACTTTCACAAGTTTTTCGTCGCGTGTTTGCTTATCGCACATTTTCTGTTACAATATGCCTATTTCAGTAAAAACATCTTTTGAAATTTATTTTAATGGTGTTAACATTTTCGTCGTTTTATTTTGCGGTTCAAGTATTATTATTTTCATAATTTACTTTGCTTTCAAAATTCCGACTTACAATTGTTTCTTTCTGCATTTTGTAAGTTCTAATTCAACGCTTACATGCCGTATGATTTAATTTGGGCTTTATAATGACTGCAAACCAGGCTGACGGATCATCGTGATGATATAATAAATATGGGTATTCGAGGCAGCCTATAGGGTGCTGTGGAAATTATAGACCTATCTATGTTTACAAGTGGCCCCAGAAGGCTGACTAAGCATGACAAATGACGTAACGTAGGATAATAATTACACGTGAACCTAGAAATTTAAAAAAAATCTTGGAAAACTTTTCGACCACTACATCAAGTTAGTGACATGACAAAATATAGTATGTTTTGTGCCTCACTATTCTATTCTGACTTTGGCCTGGCTTCAGCTGAGAATGAACACATCTAGTTCTTTCTACCCTGTAAAAATATTTGCTGATCGCGCAGGACTGTCATTAGACATATTTTATATTAAAGTTTTGGAAATTAAATTATTCCAATTATACACCAATCGTAGAAGGACCTCCATAGAACGACTCAGTTGACAGTTAAATAACGCGTATTGAATCATATTTGGTAATTCGCGCTACTGTGCATGTCCCATGTTTGTAGAAGGCAGAACACACGAGTTCATGGCCTGATCGAAAGAAACAGAATAACATGTACCATAAACGAAATTATTCAAGGTTATTTCCTCCATCAAGTATCGAAGCTGAATAAAATATGGTTCATTCTTCAGACTCTTTCTTCAACTAGACTTTTATATTTAGTGACTGTTTTTTCACTTCACTTTGTTCAAGTGTCACTGAACAACGCATGTACGAGTATATATTATGTGCGTATATGAATTATTTAGATCTGCACTATATAAACATTAAATTATCTAGTGAATATTGTATATTATTAATATAAAAGTCTTCGCTTTAATATTATTCAACTATGCAGTTACCCGATATGATTAAACAATTTTGCCCAAATATCGTGTTATTACTTTTTGTATGTCTCGGTCTGCTACTTTATCGCTCACCAATTATTCCATTCAAATTTATTTCAAAATGTTCTTAATATTTCTAAACACGTCAAATATCTTGCTAAATGGAACGTTCATGCAATGCTTCTACTATGTCACATAACAACAACTTACGAGTATTTTCATGGTAATGCTTAATTTTAGTACCCCACTGGCAAAAGTGATTAGGGTTATCGGTAGACATAACAATTTTCTCTTAGTGTCAAGAGTTCAAGCGTCGGAAATCAGACACCATGTAGGAGTTGTGAATCAATTTCTAAGCAAAAATCAGAAATTCTTATTTTTTTCGTATGGTATGCTTCAACTTATCCGAATTGGTGATTATCAAATATAGAAGAGCCATGCGGAGAGACAATATTGTATCCCAGCGACGCTCTATAACCGAGCCTTCAGCTTTAGATCTACTGAAGTGGATACAGAGCTTTCGGTTCATATTACATGATTTGGCATCATAAATTCTCGGCGCAAAGACAACATGCTCTTCTTTTCTAACGATATATAAAGGCGTGGAGTACGAACCAAATCCAGTGCGTCATTTCACGTTCTACATTATCGGATGATGATTAGTACGAGTAAAATATATAATTATTCATTCAATAAATATTTGAGAGATAATGTACCTCAAACTCTTTGAAAAGTATTTGTAATTCTATTGCTATTCAGTGTCTTGAAATGACTCCAAGCCCGCATTAGTACGTACCATGTTTTGCTTAGTTCATAAAATATTCGTTAACTTCGACTGTAAGTTTAGTTCTGTAAATAAAATACAAACATTGAGATGCTGGAGAATTGTAAAAGGGTTAAAATATTGTAATGGTGTTGATGTGCATGTTTGCTGAACAGAGAGATACCATTAAATGGGGGTTTCCGTATATGCAGCTTTTAAGATGCTCGTGTCACATTCAGCCTTTCCTTTAGGATTATATACAGTACAGTTATGCGTCCCAAGATACCGTAATGGAACCTTCAACTGGGCCTTCACAGGATGATAGTTTAGGAAAAACTTTTAAATATTTGTATTTAGGATAAATATACGAAATTAGTGACTAAGGAATGCGACTACTTTCGTCATAGGCCTTGCTTAGTGAATCTACTTTTTAAATCCATAAAATGGAGGGCTTGCGCATGGTCATGTACTTTTACTCTACGGCTCGTTTTTCCATTAAAACGATGAAAATTGTGAATTTACAACGTTTTAATGGAAAAAAAATGTAATTAAAATATAATGAAAAGATAGGGGTTTATATTGGATAAAGAACAGGCTGCAGCCACTACCTTCCTATCCTTACACTCAACTTATATATATTTATTTTGTAATATATTTATTTTGTAATAATAGTGGGTTCGACTTCTGAGTTGGAGCGCCCTTGAGAAGAGTAACGGCGCTATATAAATTCTCCGTGTATTATTATTATTAAAAATAGAAGAATTAAAAAACTTAAAACAGTCACTTTGCGTTGTATTACAATTTTATTTGTTGTGTACACTACAACCTGGCCAGCATATTGCTATATGGTAATTTCATCGAACGCTAAGAGACCTCTTTATGAAAATACATGACGTAGATGATTAACTCTTTGACCATCATTGAGACATGGCTATAGCCAAGGCTTATAGAATATGCTCAGTGGAGACATTCTCTGTTTCACCATCTTGTATTTTTTGTGGTTATTTGGATTAAGCCGTAGAATACATTTTAGGGTACTACTCAAATCTGGATTCAGCGTTACATCGGTACATCTTGGGACCGATTGGTTCCTTCAACGTAGTGGCGTTAAAGAATAGTTTTGCTGCATTCCAATTTTCAGTAAAACTATTGCCAACTTTCTGGAGTGTTTGAATTCCAGGCTTTAAGTCACTTTATAAGTATATTTACTGCGCTGCAAGTCGATTTCCTTCTCTCGTTAAGTCAGTCCCTTACTCCGTCACTACTTTTTTTTTGCACTGAGGTGTGTTGCCGTCGGAGGAGTGCCTTTGGGCTGTTTCACAATTTTCTAAGTGATAAAAAATCAAAACGTGATTTAATTACTTTATTATACTCTATCTCCTTTCGGTTCGGTGCTATAGTAACATATTGCTAAGGGTTTATCCATTCTGACGTGTCAGATATCACCACCCTACATCGGATAAATCCGGATGATACCTTTGCTGGCACATATTTTACGTTTGGTTTACTTTCTTATTGACCTCCTGACTTATTTTATTATATAATTACAAACATTTGATACTTTATGTGTTAAATTTGTTTTGCTTTTGTATTTACACAGTTGATCTTTATTGAAGCACGAATTACACTGAATGATATTTTATTTGATGATGTTTTTTGTAATTATTTATAGTTAAGGCATTAACATTGTGGAGGTTCAAATATATTGTAATTTGTTTTATCAAACACCGTTTATTCCACTTCTTGTAACGGTATAACCCGACCGGTTTCAAGGCTTTCCCCTAATCATCAGGGGAACACAAACAAGTTTTGCTTGTGCTTCTCTGATGATGAGGCGAAAGCCTTGAAACCGGTAGGTTTATACCGTTACAAAAAATGGAATAAACAGTGTTTGATAAAACAAATCACGATGTTTTTTGTGTTGTAAAATGGGTAAAAAATGAATCAAACTGTATATTATTCCGTGGGCGATCGTTAAAAATTCATGCGCCAGGAGATGTCGGAACCTTGCTGTAGCAGAACTGTACACATACGTTCCTTTTACATGAACAAGCAAAGAGGGACCTCGAAATAAAAGTATTGCCCGACACAATTGCTACTGCCCTCAGATAAGTCAGGGAAATCGTGAAGTAAGGCATTATTATTTGTAACGAGTCTTTTGTTGGTGAAATTACTTCAGCATTTGCATAACGTTTAAGATTAAGTTTGTTTGTTTATTTAGTTTAAAAAATATTTGAATCTAATTATCTTAAACTGATTGAATCTAATTATCTTATAATTTAGGTTTGTCAATTCTTCCAGAGGTAAATAACGCATAAATCAAATTGATAACTAAACAAATATTGAATTTCAATTCAGAGAACTTTTGGCTTATAATAAATAAATACAATTATAAATTTCATCTCTTTTTGCTTATTGTAAGGCTTTCACATAAGGTAATTGCTAAAATCAAATGCGTTCTACGATTTCGACTGACGCAAATGTGTTAATATTTAAGATTTTTATTTCTGTTTATGTAATAGAATTAATTTCTTCAACGTTAATTGTTTTTTTTTTCAAAATAGGAAAAGAGACAATTCTGTTAGCTTATACTTGCTTGTTTGATAATTTATTAAGTTTAAAAAATAATTATAAATTAACTTTATCTTAATTAATTTACATACCATATGTCGTTTTCCACGAGATACCTTACATTTACATTTTTTGTTCAAATAAGTTTATCCTTAACATATAAAAATACTTTGACAACGAAAAATTCGAATAACTGTTAAAAGTCCGGATTAAAAATGGTAATGATTTGATGGTTGTCACATATTTGAGACAATTTTTTTATAAACCGATTCGAAAAATGAAGTTGAGACACAGGGTCATCACAAGCAGTGGTGCTGTCTGTGCGTAAAATAATGTCTCCTCGTAGAAGACAACTATAATAAAATCACGCTGATTATAAAATGTCACTTCAAGTTTGTGATAAAAAGTAACAAGAATACACTTAAAAGACCGATATGGATGTAGATACTAATTTATTCTTCAAAATTAATTTACTATTAATATTTACAATAAAATGGAAATAAGGTTATTTTCTAAATATGACGATCTTTTAATAAACTGACAGTGTCATTTATTGGTATCATCGTGGTAATTGAAACCAAAAATTCTCTTAAACGTGGTTAATGGATGAAATCAATTTATTTGAATGTTCGAGTTGAAATGCATGCCGATTAATAGATAATAATTGGAAACTCCTTAAGTAAATTCAACTTGTGGTTATTATACAATCGCTCCTGACATTGGAGAGATTGGCCGCGACCACCTCTAGAATTAGCCACTTAGAAGCACTGTACTTATTATCAACATAAATGAGAGCGACGGCTCTGTTGACACCTTGACATTTGATAACGTTTAGATAATCAATATAATTATTTTTAAACATTATTTGTGGTTGCCTACGAGATACAAGGACATAATGTTTCTTGTTCCATTCTCATCGCACACAGTCCACTGCAGAACGAAGGTCTTCTCGTTGCCATTTTGTTGATTCACATCACTCAATCCCGATTCAGGTCTTCTTATCTAGTCAGAGTAGGTGTAGATAATGTTAACTTCACGACGGAAAACGGTTTCTGTGGAAACATAAGTATTTTTCCGGTAATTTTGTGTTTGGTTTTCAATTTCGTTGGAAATTGAATTGGAAATTTCGACCCCATGAATATTAATCTTACAATCAATTCGGCAAATGAACAGATGCGTTATACAACATATATACTGTAGTATTTCTACAAAGGTTTATCTTTGTCTTAAACATATCGCAATAATGTACTCGTATTAAAATAAAATGTAATAAATTACTTTGTATCTTCACTAATTAAACTAATCCCTGTTAACCTTTTCCTGAATAGAAAATCATATCTAGAGGCTCTCTCCGAGAAAAACTTCGAGATAGAAGGTAGACGTTCTCCGTGGTCTAGCTGGTAAAACGCTTGTCTACCGATCCGGAGGTTGCGGGTTAATTCCAGTTGGAAACCAGATTTTTTTTTTAAAAAAGATTCCAATCTGGTTTTCACTAAAGGCCTCATTAAGATCTTTCTAGTTGGTTGGAAAATATTGCCACAGGGCAATAAGCCCGCAAGATTGCGCCGTATAAAAAAAAAAGTGTAATAAAATATGATACAACATAATAGAAACACGTGTCGTTCTATTAATGTAATAAGTGTAATAACAAAATAATTTACTGTTTTCTTCTTCGTCGATGCAGAGGAGCATGACTTAAATTGGTAAGCATATTCATTAAGTTTTCTTGGATAAAATAGCGCGGTGGTTTCCTGTTGCATTCCACACCTCAGTAGATTTTATAAGAATTGTATAAATGTTGTATATATTGTTAGCCCTGCTGCCGGAACACTGTATTTTGGGGTTTAGTACTGGTTCCTAGATCAAATGTGTACTTTTGGAGGGAAATCGCGAGAAGGAGTGTTGTAGAAATATTTTGGGATATATAGTGTGAATAGGAGTTGGAAGGACTAAGAGAAAAGATAGGGAAAACACAGAAGCAGAAATTACCAGCCTATTTTCCCCTCCACTTTTATATAAAATATTCTCACGAAAACACTTTGTTGTTGCACGAAGTGGTGTTTCAGTCTCCCATGTTTCACAAAGAGAGCCTGAAAAATGAGTAAGTAATAAATGTCACGGTGGTAAAATGTAATTAAAAGTATCGAGAAGAATATGTGGTGTG
The DNA here is from genome assembly GCA_949825065.1 of Odontocerum albicorne. Lineage (NCBI taxonomy): Eukaryota > Metazoa > Arthropoda > Insecta > Trichoptera > Odontoceridae > Odontocerum > Odontocerum albicorne. The sequence goes on from OX463842.1 coordinate 32,022,958, forward strand.
TATAATGGAATAAAAAATATCGTTATTATGGATGAACCTGAGCTCAAAAGTAAGAAACAGAGGATGTTGAAATGGTTTGGACATATTGAGTGGAAGGGTGGCGAAGTAATGTCTAAAAAAATATAATGCATATTGAGTTCTACAAAGTTAAAACCGAAACATTTGATAAAATAATAAACTATCTTTCCCAAAGTGTGGCATTCACGCAATCTTATTTATTCCTTAATCCAAGCCTTTGTTTCCCAAAGTTGGCGCTAGCGCCCCCCTGGGGGCGCTGGGGGAATATAAAGCCTAACATAGATACATTGGTAGTACACACGAGGTTCGTCCTTCTCTTTAGTGATGATTTTTAATTGTACTTATTTGATTGATATTAATCACTAATAATAGTGAGCAATTTAGTGTGTTCCAAGTTGTTTTATTTCCAAAATTTATTTTCGAAATTCAAAAATTACATGCACTGCTCCAAAAATATTTTGGATAAATAAAAAATTACAGACACAGTTGCACAAGTTTATTATTAGTTGAGATAGAAAGAAAGTTTTCCCGAGGTGAGCGCTGAAAAAACATCTTTAAAAAGGGGGCGGTGAACCAAAAATGTTTTTGAAACCCTGATCTAAGCAATAGGCGCCCACATGTTCACATGTTTTGCTTACTTCTACGAGAGTGTTTTGCTTACAAATGTACGTACAGTAAGCGGAACAGGGCACGGCAGCATCCATCATTTATAAGGCTTAAAAGAAGGATATTTCATAAAAAAGTCAGGTCTTTATGTTTGCTATCCCTTTAAATCAGGCATTTACGGATATAAAAAAAATGCTTGCATTTCTAAACAAGGAATATTAAGTTTGCTCAGGTTGTAAAATGGCGAAGGTCATAAAAATACGAAGAGGGCAGTTTTATTTAATTTTATTATTTTTTCGCCATATTGGATAACGGCTACAGGATGTTAGTATCGCTAGAAACTAGCAATTTCCCGTTTTATTTGATTCTGTTTATTTTTAGGAATTTTTAAGAACGATACGAACATTTTTGTTTGGTTATATCATAATTGGATCATACTATGAGAAATATAACAAATGTGATTAAAATTAATGAAAGGAGCCGAGACAATTCTGTGGAATTACGTGCACTTAGAAGAATATGTGGTGTATTACAATAAGAAATGTTATCATTAATGATGAATGTGAATTAGAAAGATATGTGTAAGTAGAGTGAAAAAGAGCACATCGAGGAAGTATGGACATGTTGAACGGATGGCTGATGAAATACTGACATATAGGAAGTGAAAGTTGTGCTAGAAGATAATCGAGAAAAGTATGGTTAAATTAAGATAATGCAGCAATTTTGAAAGAGTGAAAGATAAAAAGTAAGAAAAACAAAAGAAGTTATGTATGAATGTGCAGGAGGTGAAGCAAGTATCTCTGTCTAGCCCGACAGAGTAATTGATTGATTAAACGTATACTCGCACATATTTTGCATTCATTCTTGTTTTCGTGAGGTTCAATGAAGTTTGAAAGATACAATTGAGATATTCCATTAAATGAGTTGAACATATTGTAGTATTTATCTCGTTAGATATAATAGTAAAGTAAGTCAGATACAATAAGATTACTATCACCATTCCCGTTAAAAACCTGTTCACATAAAGCAAATTAGAATATACATATTTTTTAAATATGTATATTTACGTTTTTTCGAATCTCACCAAATTAACTCTCCCAAATCTTATTTGTATCTTCCCCTTTCTCGTTTATCAGATAAACAAAAAGGTTCTCGGTTGCATATAATTGAGGTATATAAAAAGTTACCATTTTCGCTGTTATTTGTCCAGCAAACCTTTCTTAAATTTAAAATCGACCCCAAAAATAAACAAAACGAAGAACTTCTCTTGGCTCTGTCAACACGGCATACTGATGAGTTGACGAGTAAACGCAGCTATTGGCGAAAATATTTGTTTAAGCGAACAAAAACGAGCAAATTAATGTAAACGAAGCATAACTTGTCAAATAAACAACTCGGTTAATGGAATAATGCTTTTATTTCGAATTCAGAAAACTTTGCTTGGCTTTCAAATGGATTTGATAACGATGATTCCAGAAAGTTTGAGATAGGAAAAATCACAATTCAAGAAGTATTGTTGAGATCGAAGATATTATAAGATTATATTTTCAGAAAAATATTATGAGTTGGTGCACTTTAAATTAAGTATGAAAAAGACACTTTGATGAATTTTGCAAGGTATATATTTTTTCACCATCGGTATCCCTATCACCCAATGTCCTTGTTCATTATTTTTCGTATCCGGTTCATCAAGTGTTAATTATACCACGTATATCCAAAATGAAGTAACAGAGATCACCCTATCTTTCGCATCAACCAGGCCCTGCCCTGAGCATGTAGTCCCGATGTTCGGACAAGAAACCATGAATTCTGTATATTCACCATCTCTGCATATTCACCTTGCACCTAGTCGCCCTTACTAAGAGTCTTTTCAGAGCTCTCTAAGTAGGACAAGACAGTTGGTCTCCTGGTGCTAACTTTTCCTCAAATTCTATCTAGTTGCCAGATGTGTTTTACTTTCGAATTTAGAGAACGCGCTTTACCCGGAGGAATCGCAGTTCTTGTACTTCATGAAATAATTCCTAGATTTCAATATTACTGTCTTTTGTCCTGAACTTGCTTTGTTCTCTCTGTCAGCTGCAACACTTTCAGGATATCGGGTGGGGTGATACCGATTAATTGACAAATTTTCTCCACGGGCGTCTATCGTTCTAGATCAGTGGTTTTCAACCGGAGTGCCTCGGCACCCCAGGGCGCCGCAACGATATGCCAAGGATGCCACGAATTACAGTCTTGACTGTGAATGAAACCCAAATATCTCATTAACTTTTATGTTGTCTTTTGTATTGTTATTTTCCTATATTTATATTAACAAAAAGTTATCATAATACAATTACTTGATGTCTTTGTTCTCGTTTTATATTAAATGTGTACACATATGTACTGAATAATAAACCCACTATTGCTGAATAATAATGCCACTATTAAACAAAGTTCGAAAACTGCTGGTCTAGAAATACCATATATAAAAGATTTTTTACTTTTACAGGCGGTGCATTCCATTATAATTTTATTTGGTTGCTTAAGGTTGTTGTCTTTGTAAACAAAATATAATATGTTATATGTTGTGAAGTTTCATTCCAAAATAATTTTTATTTTTTTAAGGAAATTTGGAAATTTCAAGTATATAAAGATTAAAAAAAACTTAATTTGTGGATATAGAGAATCATTTCACAAGGAAACACCTGACGCGAAGTAGTTTCATTTCGTAGATTTATCTTTTTACTAAAACACTCACCTGAAACATTCATACTCGGCATTCACATCCTTACACATACTTAAATTCCAAGTTATCCATATACAATTCTATCCGCACCATAAGCTCAACAATCACGTCAAAACTATATCCAATAACTCCTTATCATACGCTCTACATTCCTATTAGTCATTTACATGCCATATGTGGAGACCTCCAAAAGCTCTTCACCTCTCGCTCACCCTCTGTCAGAGTCATATTTTTACATATGTCTTTTTAATTTGAAGAAGTGGCATCATAAAGATTATCACTGTCCTGGAAAAATGTGTTGGAAATTATTTTATTTATTTTCAGATATTTTTTATACCTAGTGCATTAGTGTGTGGTTTATTTACATAAAAAAAACATTTTTTGTGAAGTTGGAATATTTTTAAAATGCAAAAAAATAATTTAAAGAACGATATATCTCACGATAGTGATGTTGAGCAGCGCACATCAATTTTTTTAACGGTTCAGTGAACATTCTATAAAGTTCGAATTCGATTGAAAGTTTAAATTTCTTCTAGTTGTTAATTCCTTTAAAAAGAAGTAATGTAAGTTTATTTTCCCAATTCATTGCCAATCGAAAGCTCGAATGGTGAAAATGTTGCTTGATTTTTAATACTATTAACGTATTGAAACAAGTTTCGAAATAACCTTTTTCCTTAAACTCAGTATTACATTTCGCTTACAATTTTACAAAGTTAACGAGAAATGTAAATTATTTACCTCCGATAATTTGGTATATTTTATGATGCTAAGCAAAATTACTCAAACTTGTAAAAAAAGTATAATTTGTTATCTTTAGAATTTAGTATTTTACATGTCTTTGGCGAAAAGAGCTATGTCGAATACGACGGTTGTAATAAAAACGGCATAGCAATACATACAAAAAATGCATCTTATAAGATTCCTGGTATTTTTTTTAATATTCTTGTATAGATCAGAAACACTGACGATGAAAGCCGGGAACATAGTTTGATGTGTTTTAATAATATAAACGAAAAAAATACGAGTAACTCTTTCAACACGTTGTATCAAACATCATATACCAAATATCTAAATAAAAAAATGATTTTTACAAAGCAATTTCATGATAGAAAAAAAAATCTTTGAAACAAACTTTAAAAATCGTCCGATTGTTGGAGAAATTCTCGAAAGTTGTCGGTTTTTGAAGTGCTGCATTGGGTGCCATCTAGCGGATCGCTACGAACACAATAGTGGAAACAATATTTTTTGACGTGTGTATTCTCGATTGGAGCATTTCGTAACTGTTTTGAAACTAATGTAATTGAAAAAAAAAAACATTTGTGTAATCATTCAAGTCTCATTGAATTGGCGTGACAATTATTTTTAACAATATATTTAGTAACGTTTCAAAAATTAAAATTAATTCATACTTAATTAAACAATGTTATTTATTGACATTATCCGAAAAATGTTTCAAGTATAAATATATAAACAACATCACAATTTTATTTAAAAAAAATCTTAGAATTTATAAATTCTCGAGAGGGCTGATAAAAAGATTTTTACTCTGAAAATATAACATTACTCAGACTAACAACCATATATGCTCCATAAGAATCACTGGATTATCAAAAATACCTTTACATCTAGGTCGGTCCACTGCCTGGCACTTTTCTTCTCGTATAGCCATGGCAAAAGCGGTTCCGAGGAGATTTATGGTTTTGTAATAGTTTATTCTAAGCCTGTTGGGGGATTAACCTAACGGTTCTGAGACCTGTGGGAAACTTCAAGAGCGGTCTCCCCTGGATTATTATTTATGAATATCTGACTACAGAAAACCATTGTCTGAAAGAGATAGGCATTTGTGTTCTTGTCCTGTGACTCCAAGGGTACCAATAAGACTGAGTGGAATTATTTTATACATACCATCTCCACACCTTTCTATCCACTGCCACATCCATACATCCTGTCATACATGATCTCCTGCTTCCTATACTTTCTTACGTTTCCCTCAGTAAAAATTTTTTTCACCCATTTTCTTTTACTATTTTCTCAGTCTACATCTTCCACGCTCTCAATTAATTTAACAAGTGTTTATTCATTGTGTTAGTTGCAATTTTTTCTTTCATGTGGTCAAACCATCTTTAGAATTTGAGTGTCAAGTTACTGAATTTTTTTTTTAATTGATTCTTTTCTCTATTCTTCTTATAATACTCATATCTAACAAACCACTCTCCTTTATCCGACCATTTCGAAAAATATTTTTACGATACTTTTTTAAATACTCGTATATACTAGAATTATAAAAAAATGCATTATTGTTCAAAAATTTATTTCGTTTCACTCATTTTTACAATAGCTATTAGTCATAGTTTTTAAAAATGACTGAATACCACCGCGTTTGGCCTAAAACCGTTTTTTAAATAATAAAAACAAAATATCGATCTTGAAGGTAATTTTCAATGATTCTTTTTACATTCATAAACGTCACTTTAAAAAATAACAGTGGCATAACCGTCTCAAGTGTCGTAACACCTACTCATATTCTCGTATCCCTGCTCTTACGGATCTTCCCTCGAAACTCGAGACTCGAGGAGGTCCTTAGAAAGGAGCTTTAGAGAGAAACGTGTAATAGGCACCTGTCATTTTTTGACGACATCTTCACCCCACCACCACTTCAGCTGAAATCTCGACACCTTTTCCGGCACGCTGCAGTCACCTGCGAATAATATAATCTATCTGGCGTGTGCATTGGTATGTCTTAGATGTAAGGAGCAGAATGCTCGTTCTCAATCTCAGTAAATCACTTTCTGGCATATTGCTCCCTAGATCATTCTGAAATACACTTGCTTAAGATAGCCAGAGATTGTTTTAATTTTATTATAATATATTACAATATTTTATTCTCATACTAAAATATGTTGCATCATATATGTAATACTAAAATTGTGTGTGAATAAAAGAGATAATGAAAATAAAAGTTCACACTTTCCTTTGAAGTGTGCGAGTATTGTTGCTTTTTCACGTGCGGGTACTGTTGCCAACACGTGCAAATAGGGACAATTAGTTCCTTGCTTACTCCAGTGGTTCTAAACCCTTAGGCCGAATGCTATGTTGCCTCCCAGCCACGCTGTTAAATATATGTGTATCACAGATTTGGATAATTTGAAGGACACCTACGTATAAATGTCAAGCAATGGGTTTATAATATCCAAAAGACTTTCAATAATATCAAATCTCGATGTTTGCATCGATCCGTATAAAGTATTGATTTCCGAAAGTTT
>OX463842.1:32029769-32079904 GCA_949825065.1 Odontocerum albicorne
TATATTTGTTTTAAAGCTGTGCATGTAATTTGATTGAACCTTTATATGTAAATTATATAAACATAAATAAATATGTACGTATGTAATAATCATCATGCAGAAATAAGAGATTGCCATATGTCACAATAAACCTGGCAATTTGTACTTTAAACAACTGTAATGCAATACTGTTGATTATTTAATACATGATACACATACGTAGTGTTGGCCTATTGTTGGAAACCTGCACAAATTGTTACTAATTAGGTTATAAATTTAATATTAGAGACCGATTCTTGATATAAAGATACATCCACACCACGCGTTGATTCCTGATCTGGGGCCAATCCACGCTTCGCCCTTTCTCTTGAATTTGATATCCTGAAATCAATTTTCTCTACACCTCTCTGCCTCGACGTATACCATGTACGTATCCATAAATCCGTGTTCATATTTGTGTACAAAAAATAAGCAATCGTTGGAATAGAACTGTTTTGTTGTTGAGTTCAGGAGGAACCTTCTCCAGCATTTTTTAAAGTTCTTGACTGAGATACTGGTTATCAATTTTATCTTTAGTATATTTTTTTAATTTGTCCTATGAATTGATTTTCCGTATTCTCTTATACATTATTTATTATTGTAATTTTATTAAGAATATATTGATACGTTATTTTTTTTTAATTGTTAGTGCGATATGTAAAGGACATTTAAGTTATATTAATTTTGTTAATAGACAAATAAATATAATAAAAATAAATAATATAAATTTCACTCCATTATTGTTTCAATTCTGTTACTAACCAAACATTACACTATATTCCAATGCGAGTTCATAAAGAAAATAAATATACAAGTTATTTTTTTCTACTACTGCCAAGTTTCAAACTTTTAACAGATTCTTTGGTTGGAAACTAGGAGTAGCGAATACATTTAGAGTTCTGCACGGTGATTGATGTGTTTTTCATAGTGGAAACAACTCGCAGCCCCGCCCGGGTCAACTTTTCCTTCCACTCGTGCGATCCGACACCGAATATCATATTCTCTCGCCGAGTTGGCCGGACGCATCTGTCGCTGCGTGCGCCTTCCGCCATGCTCGGCGCCGATGCTCGGAAATAGTTTCAGACGCCCGCGCCCCCATTCTAACAGATGCTGTAAACGATAAGAGTAACACGAACGGAACGCCATTTTGGTGACAGATGCATTTTATAAAAAAGCGTTACTGAATTTTGTCTTTTCGAAATTTGATCAAGAGTAAATATTTGAAAATGAATACTTTAGATTTATAATGAATTTTTTGACTTAGTTGTAGAAATATTGTTTCCGACAGGCAGAAGGATAAAAAATCAATACACATAACAATTGACAATACCTTCTGAGTCTCGGCTGCAAAAGGAACAATGGAGCAACGTGCCAACATTAAATTTTGTTTTAAATTGTGTGAAAGTGCTTCAGAAACTTTTGAAATGATTCAAACTGTTTATGGTAATGAAGGAATGAATCGTAAGAACGTTTTTAAGTGGTATGCAAGATTTCGTGATGGTAGAGAAAGCATTGAAGATGATCACGGCCTGGACCATCACTGACAATTCGAATTGAAGAAAATGTTCAAAAAGTGGCTGAAATTATTTTAAAATAAGTATTTTATTAAAATTCCTTTAGGTACAGTAAAATCTGGCGGACTTAATGCCATGTAGTTATTTGTTCATATCAACCAAATATTAGTTAAAGGTATTTTTTGAAAAACAACACATTGAATTGTTTGAAGGTTTTTACGACTGTTTTTCACTGGTTTAAAATATTTATTGTACTCTTTTCCGCGTTAAGTTAGCTTAAACGATAGCCCAACAGAACTACTAGTTATCTTAAAACATTCCTCTCCTTTAAATCCCGTACATTTTCCATCTTTATCCCCATTTTCCTCGAGCGTTCAGTTTAATTTATTTTTAAAATACTGTTTTCAGATAAATTGTTAGACACGGTTATGCATACCAATAAGTATGAAACATAAGCTGCTTGATTAGAAGAATTGTTTTCAATTCACCAGATTTATTTGCACAAAAATGTTGAACATATAAATAAAATTATTCCGAAAAAAAATTAATGAGTTAATAAAATTATTTCCAAAGAAAAATTATTTATAGTCTTTTCTCATTCACAATGATAAAACAAAAAAAAGAATATATTTCACTATCATAATCATCATCATAATTAGAGTCATGGCATTTGCGCATTGGGTTTGCTAGAGAGAACCAACCTTTAAGTCTTCTACTATATTCTGGCATATTCTTATGTTTCTGCTTATGCTCAGATGGCCATACAACTCCTGTAGAGCAGTGCTCCGCAACCGGTGTGCCGTGGCACACTGGTGTGCCGTGAACCGGATACAGGTGTGCCGCGGTCAAATTCAATGTATTTGACATTTTACAATTTTTCATTATGTATTTAATACAAAATGACAAATTATTTTTCATAATATTGTCTATTTTTCAAAATGTAGTATAGAATAATTATTATAACTAAATAATTTTTCAATGGCCTCCCAGCGCCTGGTGCTAACTGTTGAAAACTGCGTAGTGTGCTTTGTACACACCATGGCCGCACCAAATTAGTCATAGACAAAGAAAAATGACCCTTATGCGCGTCAAAAATCGAGCCAAATATAAAACTTTTGTGTTTATTGAAACAAGCGCCGGTATCACATGAATTATTTATTATTTTATAATAATTATTAAGATTGCGTAAAAATAAACATGCTATAGTTTTATGCACGTATACTTTTCAAATCAAAAACAAAAATTTATTGTAAAATTTGTGTATCAATTTAATACCAATATATTTTAGCTTTTGGTGTGCCGCGGAATTCTAGGAAGAATTTTGGTGTGTCGTAGGTGAGAAAAGGTTGCGGAGCACTGCTGTAGAGGGTTAGTCTCATTGATGATTTTTCTCCAAGTCTATGTCACTCGCCGTCTTCACAGACTCTTAAGATCCTGCTGGATATTATCTAAACGACTTTGTCTACCAAGTGGCCTTCTTCCATATTATTTGGATAGCAAAATGAATTTTTTTGACCCTGTCAACTAAGATATCTTGTACGGGCACACTATGCCAACCTTCGCGATCTGTAAATTAATGTATGTCTCGTCAATTCTCGAGTGTCTTCATTAGATTTCATTTATCATTCTCCTGCTGCATACTTTGGGCCTATTTGTAAGAATTTTTTGTCTTCTTTCTTTCAAAATATGATAAAAAAATCCACGTTTCTATAGATCTCTCCGAACTTCTTGTTTCGTTTTTACAACTTGAATAGAAATTGCTTACTTTCAAATATATAGCGTTATTAAGATATAGGAATAGCCGGTGGGGACATTGGCGTGTGAAGAAGTGACGATTCAAATAGCGGCGCATCCAATTTCTTGGGCGGCGACCCGCTACCGAATCCTCGGTTCGGGTCGTGCGCCCGCTTCGTCGGGCCGCTACTCTTCAGAGCAACAGGGCTCTCTCATTGTTTCCTGCAATCTCTGCCGAGTGGTCATTTCTATTTTTATACTAGGGCATTCATTTCGATTCATTCTGTGCATTCAATTACTAACGACATTTTTATGTTTCACTTGTAAAAAAAGGGATGTTTATGTTGGTGCATCTCACTCTTTCAAGAGAAATTTATTCTTTTGCCGTCTTTTATATTCCATTTTATATCTCATAAAATGTAAATTTACACTACTATGTATCTATAAATATTATCATTCATATGATAATAAAAAGACAAGCAATTCACCACAAATCATTATATCCAGTCTTGAAAGCTATTCTTTGTTATATACATTTTATTTTATGTAAAAAAATTATCAATCCATTTTTGTTTTACCATTTTACATTTGTTATTGTGTTTTTAAAATTAATTTTCTTATTTAATAAACGTGTTATAAGTTCAAATTTTGATAGCGAGAGCTTACTATACTGCTAGAACGTATACTCTCAATGAACGTAATCAACTGAACATTTGATCACAGATTGGGTACATTGAAATTTGGGTGAATCTAATAATTTCAAAGAAATATATTTTTCTGTTGGTTAATTCAATGGATAGTGTAATGTGTCATTAAAACATTTACGCGATTTTAAATTTATTGGTAAATAAATTCGGTACCAAAATGTAATATTTTTTATTTCATTACACTACATTTAAGACAATACAAATTAAATATTAAACGAAGCAATTGTATTTTTGACAAGTCTACAAACCATTGTAGACTTGTCAAAAAAAAAATCAAAACAATCATAATCTTAAAGACTGAATGTAAAATGAAACAATCCTTAATGTTAACTGCAAAATTGTAGGAGTATGTAATACTGTGTGAAAAATCATGTTGACGAAAAAAAAAACCTTGCTCAAGATAATCCCTAGATTTTGATTTTATTTTTTAGATATGAATGAAAAATAAACCGTTTGCTGGAAAATCTGAATGTCCTAAATAAATAGAAATTTTAATGTCAATATTGCAATCGTCAGACTTATTTTGAGATAATGTAAGATCTGTAATGATGGAATGATGGTGCTGCCCATAACATTCAATCCAGTTTTCGAAATCCCCCCAAATTTTGCCGTCAATCCCAAAATAAATAGTGTAAAATACTCGATACAAAACGTTACGAATTTCAGAATGAGGTATGTAATCGATGTCATGCTCTAGAAAACGAATATACTGGTTTGGGTGATGTCTGGAACGAAAAACTACTGTGCTATAAAATATACCTTTTTGAATCCTTTCATAAAAATTGATAGAATTTAATGACATCTTTTATACTCTAATTTTTTACATATTATTAATTCTTGTAAAAATAAATTTCATTTTAATATTGGGTTTTATGTTGTTTAATTTTTTTAGTTATGTTTATATTTGACAAGGTTCAAGTAGAAAAAATTATCAGAAATTTGAAACGATATTTAGTTACGTTTTAATACTCTTTATGTATAAACGATATTCGTGGTCTAATTAGTAAGATGATAGTCTTGCGACCTGGGGCTTACAATTTGATTTCCGTTGAAGCCCATTTTATTAAAAAATGGTTCGAGTAAGGTTTCACTTCAGGCCTCTTCGAATTGTTTTTGGTTAGTAGAAAAATATTGTTATGGCAAAAAAACCGCTAGGTTGTAAACGTATTGTAGACAACGAAAGTGTAGTAATGGATTGTCCAGAAAGTAGTTTTGTATTTGTTGGAGAGATGTCGTTAGGATTAAATTTTCGTCTCTAATTTTATTGTAAACGTGCTGAATGTATATTTTTATGAAAGTTTTGTTTTTACTCGACTCGATGATGTGTAGAATGATGTATAGTGCGCTGAAATACGAAGGATATAATGTCAATTTATATATCGCCGTTTATAGAGAGAGAGAAGAAAGAGAGAGAGAGAGATAACTCTCCTCAAGGGTACTCTAACCTACTACTATCGATAGATTAAAAATATTAAAACATAAATATACGAGTATATGAATATTGAGTTTAAGGATAGAAAGGTGGTGGTTAATTTACTAAGTTGTATTGTAAACAACGAAGTTATAATACAAAACAATAAAATTATTTAGAGAAAATGTATGCGTCCTGTGTGTTGTAAATTATATTTAAGCTCTTTTATAATTTAATATCAGTCGAGGAAAATAGAAAAAGGAAACGGAAGAAAATTATTCATATTCTCGTGTTTATTTTATGATCGAATGGCTCGAACGCTCAGAAATTTAATCAGATTGCTTGCCAAAAATAATGTGTCTTTATTTTTTTCTAAGTGGCGTTAATGACATTAAAGAATTTAAGTCTTGATATATTCAACAAAAGTATTTTATATCCACTTTTAACTGGATTTTCCATATATATATTTTTATCACACTAGATTTGGTTATGATTTGAAAACAATTTTCCTTACACATTTTGTATTTTTTTCATGCTACCATAATCTAACAAGGTTAAAAAGTATTTTATTGGTTCCTTTCATTACTAATATATTCAATAATTGTTTTCGTGTTTTCGTGATTTTGGTTCGATCCCTGATTTAACACATCAATTTTTTTTTAATTAAACTTTAATGACTTCGACGCCAATTGGTATAATAACAACGCCTGTCTTCGAATACTGCGTGTTCGATTACCATCGCAACACGTTTTTTTCATTAAACGCATCGGTCTGGTTTTCACATCAAGCATCGCTAACATCTTTCTAGTTGATTGTAAGAAATTGTTTTGTGACAATAAAACTGGTCGTACTGGATACAATGAAATACATTTAGAATAAAATGACGATGTATGTTGCTTAGTTGATAAGATGTCTGTCTTGTAACTCGGGGGTTGTGAGCTCGATTCACGTTAATATAAAAAAATTGAGAAGGTTTCTTGTCTGGCTTTCACTTATGAGTAAAGCTTTTCTGACACCTTTCTGGTGGTTTTAAAAATATTGCCATATGACAATTAAACCGTCATATTGTACGCCACCAAAGTGTAATATGATACAATGTATCTTATATACTATATTTATTTAAATTCTATAAGGGCTTGCGGTCTGATATTAATCACAAGACGATATCGTTTGAGTCCTGTCTATTTCTGTGAGAGAGTGGGCGGCGCGGTGCCACGAGTTCGCAGACTACCTGACACGGGAGCGTGCGAGTATAGTGTTACTAGAGGTCTAAGAATCATAACAAAATAATATTTCATCTTTAAAAACTAGTGTTCTAGGACCAATAAATAATAAGTTTGATATTATTTTTTTTTAGTAAATGATTTTTCATCAATTGATACATCATTTTAAAAATGATTTTGTCAAGTATCGCCAATTATAAAAGGAAGATTTTTTTTTAAATAATGATACTAAAAAAATCTGATCGAATATGACAAATTAATTCAAATACTCATTCACTTGTTTGATTTTTTAAGCATTTAAGAATTGGCGATACGGATATACTGAAAAGCGTGACTGGGAGGCAACATAATATTTAGCCCCATTAATCGAGCCTGTAGGTTTAGAGCCACTGGAGCAGACTCGAAACGCGCATCGCACGTGCGAGCAATACTACCGCACATGGGGAGGCATCAACGCAGGGCAAATTAATAATCAATAATTAGGGGGAAATAACCTTATTCAAAAAATTTTACAAAATTTAATTTTAATTCAATATAAATAAATTAATTGATTGTAAATTAGTTCGAATCCTCCTTTTACGGAACATGGCAAAAATATATTTACATCATTATAAATATATACCCGCTAATCTAAATCTGCAATAAAAGTCACACTTAGCCCTAAAATATAACTCGTTGTTGGACCTTTAATTGGTTATTTAACTTTTGATGTAAAAAAATATTGGTATAAAAGATGTTCAGTGAAGAAAACTGTTTTAAAAGACAAATACGTCTAAATTTTTTAAAATTGTAAATATACTAGAAATTTGAGCCAACAACTTACTTCTATGAGCTAGACGAACAAACATGAAAACTTTAATTTATGTGTTTTCAGGAGACAATTAATTTACGCTCATTTCTCTGAAGGATTTATGAAGATTACTAAATTTACTAAGTTTATGCACAAATAACAATAGTAGAAATACAATAGTATGAAGTAATTAATAAAAAACTTAAAGAGAAAATATTATTGAAAAAAAAAATTATAAATCATTATTTCATAATATCGCGGGAGAGATTTATCTAATTTATAAAACGTATTACATAAATTCGAAAGGGATGATTTATGAAAGTTTATAAACAATAACATGAGTTCAAATTATAAGAAACAAATCTATTATGCTATTAACCAAACTATTGGGACCAGTAAAGCTGCTTCTGATGTTTGGGCAGGTTTCTAAATTATTATGACATGTTTTTGACAAAGAATGTTACACCAAATGGGACTTTTTATAAAAAAAATCCTAAGGATTTTTAACTTACCGTTGCTTTTGGTTAACGTCATCTTAATATAATTGTTTCTTCTGATATAAAATAAAGATTTTCTTTCTTTTGTTTGAATTGTTGATTTTTTTTCATCTAAAATAAACCAACCAAATTTCAATGGCCACATACTTTTCATCTAAAATAAACCAACCAGATTTCAATGGCCACATACTTTTGTCTTTGTAATATACGACGTACTGCGACCCTGTAAGAGTGGCAGAACTCAAGAAAATACATTTTACCGGATATTTAAAAGGAAATATGGATTTAATGAAAAATAATAAGACTAATTATTGTTTTTGAAACATTACGTGATCTCTAGAACCATACTCGTACTATAAAACAATACAAGGATTCAAAGTTAATCAAATATTATAGTACTGTCTAACTCTTGTTATAGTTATACGTTAAATCCCTGGATTAGCATTCAACATCTGAGATATGTCGGTTGCGTAATGGACATTCTTTCACAATGTGACATTTGACAAAGATCCAAGTTTTAAATTCAAGCATGTGTGAATATGGCCTCAGCGAGTAAACGCTGCATCAAATAATCTTTGAATGTTCACTGCAATATACTACCAAATTTAGAATTTACTGTGTTTGCGCTTTTAGAACATATTCTGTATTCTCAATTAATGTAATCAACTTATCATTGTTCCTTGTTCGTCAAAGTTCTCCTCTTCTTCGAAGCTTGGCGATCATTATGGCTATATTGACCCTGAAAAAAATATATGGCGCCATAATCAAACCATTCTCGTAAGTTATTTAATCAAGATATATATCTTCTTCCCACACTTCTTCTTTCTTAAGTTGAAAGATCTCATATATTTTTTTATTCGCAGTATAAGTTCAAAGTATTCTAATTTTTAACTCTTGATGGTGGATAATACTTTTCTATCTTTATTAATCCGTTTCAAGATATCATTATTACGGACTCTGTAAACTCAAAAGAATCAGCATTTTTCAAATGCACCACATTCCAAAATCTTCTAGTTTGTTTGTGGTAGCCTGAGTGTTTATGTTTTAATACTGTAGAAAAATATATAGAGTATGTTACAACGTAAAAAAATTGTTGTCGTGGATTTCAATCTTAAATCATTTATGTAAAATTTGAAGAAGCAGCTTCGTGCAATATCTACTCTTACTTAAATGAAAAGCCATTGATTGAAAAAAAAAATCAAAGAACAAATGAAAGGAAATTCCAGAACAATTCCTACACAGGCTTACAAATGCAATGAACGTTAGCTGTCAATAATTGACACTTCGTTTTTGACAAGACGGGGAAGCAGGCTGTCGTTATGAGCTGTCAATGAATAAAATGACACTTGAAATTAATGGAATGTTTAATTTTATAAGAGAAATTTTCATGTAGAGAAAATTATTTTGAAGCAATATAAAATTTCATTGCAGTTTTGTAACGATATTTCCCCTTTGTTTTATTTTTTTTGTAGTATATAAATACGCATACCACCACGCCATTTTTCTCTTCATTTTTCATTCATGTTTTACGTCCAAATTTTACTCTCATCCATCAAAATTGGTACTAATACGCTATTGTGACTATAATTTTAGCAGATCTTGGCTTGAATTCATGTTGAAAATATTTCTATAGTGCTTCTGAATATTCTCAAATTTTGTTAATACACGTTAAAACAATAATTATATAATAGTCAAGATAAGAGTGAGTTTAGAACAAGACTTAGAGCGTAATAAATTCAAGTCATTTTTTAGGATACATGCTTTGTTAAAGAACTTACATCAGACAGTTATAGAACATTTTCTTAGTTCACCTCACCCTTACGTTACATTGCACAATACTACAGGGTTGTTTATTAACAAATGCCAGTTGTCACTTAAATCTTAGTTATATAAATAGTTGTTACCTAAGTAAAACAATATATTTAGAAATAAATCTGAAAGCAAAACCGAACCAGCTGCCATCAAAATTAAAATAATGAAGTCGTGAGAAATTATAATGTTGATTTCATCAAAATAATAATCTTGTAAACTTATACAGTTATATTTTTTAATGCAATATATTATTTTCGTGACATATCATCTTATATAAATTGGATTCTCTACTGTATTATTGTATGGCAATAAACATGCCATTTGTATATTTACATTAACAATTTTGTTTTTTGTATAGTATGACAATGCAAATTTAAAAATATTTGGCAAACTCCATTTCCAAATGATTACCTGCGACAATTATGCAAAAATAAATAGTAATTTGAATGGTAGCCAATTGGACAATGTTGTTATTTTTTACGACGTAATTTGTTTGGCTCAAGTTGTCGTGGAAAAAAATAATTTGAGCAATGCTTCTGATGTGCAATACAAATATATTGTTGACATTACCGAAATGTAATACTCAATATTTATTTTCCGATAAAAATTGTAAACATTTTTTTTTATTGAATTCAAAGCTTCCCTTTTTTGTATAAATTTTATTTTAATAATATCATTGTTTGTATTGACATTTATAAAGCTCTGCAATGACATAATTTTAATAAGATTATCCTGAACAAATTAAGAACATTTTTTGGTAACCCTTCAAACACACGCAAATTGGTAATTCGGATATACTCGTATCAAATATCATTGCCGGAAGACAACATTGTCTTCGGCTCCATTAATCGAGTCTTTTGACTTAGCACCACTGGAATAGGCACGAAACTTACGGTGCATCATCGCATATGTCTAAAATACCTCCCCTTATTTAGAGAGGTAATAACACTCTCACATGCAGGTACAAATATTGTTATCAGACGAACTTTTTTGCTAAAATGGAATCAATTTATAAATGTATTCACCATCGGGAATCGAACTTGAAACTCTCAGGTGAAAGTCAAGCATCATGTAAAGTAATTTCTGATACCTTGAACATGAGATTTTTTACTGAAATATTTAATAATATGATTATCAGATTGTTTTTATTAATGTGTGATTCAAATACCTCTTGCAAGGAATAAAACGGGGTTTTTAGTTTTTTTCACACAATTCAAATAATAGAAGTAAATTGACATATTTTATGAATAAATAATCATATATAAGAAAAAACAAGCATAATAAATTTCAAAATATAAAGGATTAGCTATTCTTTCATAAAACTTACTTTAAAGGCAATGCAATGAGATCACGTTGATCTATTTGTTAATTTCCTTAGTAACTAAATAAACGTGTCTAAAATATTAGATGACATGAGATTTTATTTAAATTATCTTCTAGTTCATTAACTTTGAGGCATATTTCTGTGGTGTATAAATACACAAATGAAAGTTTCTATTTTTTTTTGCATAATTTGACTTATTGCCTCATTCAAGTTAAATACAAAGTCCCGGTTAAGGTGAACCGCATCATCATAGAAAGCTGATGTGGTTTTCGGCTGAATACAAAATAAATTGTGAACTTCCCTTACAGCTTTTGTCTGAAATAATTAAGGCGAAAGGGAATTCAAGTGGGGTGCGGTTTACGTGGAGACCGCGCTTTTAAAAGCGAGTCTCATACAGAAGACGGAATTTTTAACTTCATTAGCGGGCACTGACTCTGTCGCACGTTTAAGACGCGATTCGCATAACAGATGTATAATAATACCGACGTTTCCGGTTACAGAATATCAACTTTGACATAGATTCTAATGGAAAAGTTGGAAATATAAGGGAAGGTGAGTGAGGAAACTAAATGGAAAGGATGACTCATCGAATCTCTTATACGCACCTTTCAGCTTCCATGTCTAAGGGGAATTTGAATTATTTATTTGATGCCTTACATTTTAAAGGTTCTCATTTTTTCGAACGAGTATTTAAATATCCCTTTATACTTGTAGATTACACAACCCTTGCTGGTGCCCATTCAGACCCAGGGATCATGAATGAGTAACTTCAACAAGATTTGAAAAACCTAATAAAATGGTAACATGTTTATGTATCGTAATAAATAATAAAAACCTGCCTACCCCAGATACCCTTAACACTGACGCAGAGCCTTTTTTCCAGTCGATCAGTAACTCACGTTCTCCCTCTACCAGCCTATCTTACTGCATGTTATCCAAGCGCTATTGTCTCGGTCTGCCAAGGTCATCAAAATCATGGTCATCAAAATCATTACGCAACCAAACAATACGGTCCTCCGAATTCTTTGGTTTGCAATGATTTTGATGACCATGTCAACTGAGATCTGCTTACATGGCCTATCCATGCGAACCTTCGCAATCCTATCATATATCAATAGTGATGATTGATAATGTCCATAATTTTGGAGTTATTTTTATGAGATCCCAGTTTTCAGCCTCCTACAGCCCGTATTGAGTTCAGCAACTTTTGTTGGTCTTTGAGTGACATAGCCCACTTTTCGGATTTATATATAACTACGAGTAAGAGACGAAAATACAATCTAATTATGTATTTCCTAATCACACATTCAATGTGACAACGAAAATAAGTGTTCATACAAAAAATAATATGTCCATGTTTTAGATTAAATTTACATCGAGGATAAATTTTATAATAAGTAAGATCACGTAGGTACACAAAGAAAACTCCTAAATATCTAAAATTAAAATTTCAATGTCTACATTTACACCTAGTAATAAACGACAATATTAATTTGGGGTTGACAGTAAATTGCAAAGTTCATAACTAAACATAATAATAAAATGACAATTTATATAGCGTCATTTACAGAGCAGACTTTCTAAAAATTTTTGTGAATCCTATATTTTACTAATACAAAAATGTTGAGTTGTTTTTGAAATAATGAACGAGTCGTCAATTCAGTTTAGTAATCACGTATGGTGACTTAATTTTCAAATTTCTTTTTTTTTTAAATAATTTATGCAAAGTTGTTTTCTTACTAACGCACGCCCTTCTGGAAATTGATTGTTGATCATATTTGTTATATTCATTGTAAAAAATAATTTTGTCGACACATATTAAATGCGAGACTTCCAAACCATAACCCAAAAACGATTTTAGAAAAAAAAAATACTTGACAGCGAAATGTGAAAGATGTAAAATCGTTGATTGAATTAAAACATCTTAGGAATACATTTATTCCGTCCATCATAGCCAAAACCCCTTTATTGACAAAAAATATTCACTTATTAAGTACAAAATATTAAAATATATTCACTTCTCAAGTACAAAATAATAAAAAATATTCACTTCTCAAGTACAAAATAATCAAAAATATTCACTTCTCAAGTAAAAAATAATAAAAAACTAATACTTACTAATAAATTGGTTCATATTCCATTGTAACTTTATACAGATTTACTTTGATGAAAAAATCATAACTGTAGGTGACATATATAATACGAGTATAACATAATAATTGAAATAAGTACAGGAAAATAATACCAAAATCGATATACTCGTACTATTTTCGTTCTTGTTTGAATTAAGATTAAGACTTGACCGTGACATCGTAACATTCTGGCTAAGAAATTGAAAGAATTCCTGTTGTGCCGTATGTAAAAATTACGGATTTTATAAAAAAAAGTATCGTAAATCTTTGAAAACAATTTAATTTAACCTTTACATAACATTAAAATAGATTATTGTCCCCGAAATCGAAGAAAGTAATTCTGAGACATTTTCATTTGTATTAAATTCACTATCGAATTCAAAAATGTTCAAAGGAAAATACATTTAATTAAGTTCAAATGATTTCCTTGTTCTTAAAAAACTTTATTTCAAATATGATGAAACATAAAAAAGAATACATAAAATGCGATTTGAATTCAATGAACAAACACATCTGGAACTAAAGTATAACTTCTCAATTAACTGTTCAATTTTATCTTAAAAAGTAAACGATTTCAAAGACAATTACGTTTATTACGATCAAATCAAAATATTTAACAACCTCAAAATATCCTTTCAGCCAATTTCAATTTTGTAAGGTCAAATTTCACAATAAGGGTTTTGTTTTTTTGTGTAGCAATAAAAGTGTTACCTAAATACTTTTATTATTTCTGGAACAAACAAACTTATTTGAGAAAAACCGCAAAAAACTTATAAATGGGATAAAGGCAATTGCAACACACAATCGTTTTATTGGTATCGACATTTTCGGAAAATTATTGTAAATAAAGCCGATTTTATTTTTTCCCTTACTCAATTCGCAGCGTCAAACAAAACAGAACCGTTTCTAGATAAAGTGACGCCATTCGTAAGGAAATAAAATATCAATTATATATTTGAAATCATTTTAAGCAATTTGTGATTAATTTGCTCAAGTCGCAATCTAGGAAAATATATTTTGATGGAGAAAATACTGCACTAGTGTTCTGGCTCGAATAAATAAAGGTTTTTTGATAATACATTTTTAATTATTAAAAAAAATATATTTTATAGCTTCATTTGCCAAACTTTGCGAGATCTGCACAACAGTGTATCTGCATTTAAATAATATACCTGTAGAAGATTTATGAGCGCTTGGAATGAGTACCGAACGGATTGTTTTTCTGAGATTTTGGCCAGAAACCTTCGCGAAGGCTACAATGGTTCGTGTATCTACTGAGTGAAGGGTAATGGAATTGTACCTCCCTGCAATACATGGTACGCTTGTGTATATACATTTATTGTTTTTAAGGGGTACGTGGTATTGCAGTTTTTTTCTAACAAAAACCACTTTATGATTGTAATTACTTCCTTGGCCATTATTTTCGATTATGTTACCCGCATGACGTTTCTGAAAACATTATTACGTTTTATAGGAAGATGAATGTAGGTTTTATGTTTTATTTATTAAAAAAAATCTTTGTGCTTTAAATATTTTTTATTGCATTGTTTTATACTTCTATTATATGATATACAGTATACTCTGGTAAGTCGTTAATTGATATAATCGTCCAAATAAGCACAAAATGGTGTTTAAATTCGAAATCATACCGTCGGAAATCAAATTTTAAATCTCTGGGCGTGAGTTATATCAGCGAAGTAACTCAAGTTATCAAACTTTCTTTTCCATATGTTTCACTTGCATGCACAAAAACTAATAAAAAAACAATTAATCCCATCTTCCGTTTCACTAAACTTTTGAAAAATTTAAACACTTGATTTTATTTCTTTCTGAAATAAATTTTGGCCACAGTGGAATAACTAATTTTGATCTTTAGTACAATACTTTTTGATTGAAAAAGCACCACGAGAAATCATTACAAAAGAATCATTTTCTAATTTCCTTCTCGATATCTTTTTTTTATTTTGAAAAAAACCTTTCCTCTCACATATTTATATTCAGCGCATTTTTAGATATCACTCATCACTTAAGGCTGTGCCTGACCTGAAATCCGAATTGTTAAATCCAACTGTTGTATTTGGCACCAACTCAAGTTGTCCCAGCCGCTATTTGCCGGGATACCAAGGGAAGCTTTCAAAGATTTTTTCTAATTTTATTGCTTCTAGCACCCGTTGTGTTGATTTTACGGGTTATTTTAATACTGGTTACTCGAATACATTCTGAGTGTTTCTACACAGTACGTAAATTATCTGATTATTTAAATAAAGCGTATTCTCAGACGGCAGAACGGCGGGCTGCGATAGTAAACATAGTTAATGGGACACTAATGACCGATATACGAGTACATGATGCTATATTTCATATATTATTTTGAGGTTGGCATTGACCGAACGCCTATATTTGGAAAATTGCAGTAATTTTTGTAAGTCGTATTTTCGACCCAAACAATATAAAACCTACTAAAATTGTACCACAACAGCGTATTTGTGCTAACATTGATATACGGGAGTTAAACATGGACGTGGATAATTAATCATAGTAGTCAAGTGAATGTGCGTTCTGAGAAGAAAATGTGGTGTGGCGACGATATTTGACCGAATAATAAATATATAATTATTATTAAGTATGAACTTGAAACCGATGTGACAAGTAATCGAATTTGTCAAACGAATTGGTAAAGAAATGCTGACTAAACCAATTTACGATGCTTACGTAAGTTTCGTATTTTAGGTTATGAAATTTATTGAGGCAATGACTGGAGATGCTGTTGTTTTTTATATATGAAAATAAGGGACATATTGTGATACCTATTTTTATAATGTTCATTCGAATCGATTGAGGAAGTAAAAAAAAAGATGAAAATATAAATTGTATTAGATGTTGCAATATATTTTTTATATTTGTTTTCTATTATACACGTAATGAGACATGTCTGACTGTAAGTGTAGTGAAAATACTTAAATTAGTGAACAAATAATAATAATGCTTCAGCATTTTCTTAGCGTTTTCCAATTTTTAAATACGCTTTTGATAAATGTTTGGAGGAGATTGTGGGAATTTTTCTAATACTAGACTCCCAAGGATTGACTCTCATGGTACATACATATGGTATTTGTAATTAGATCTCACCATTAACCGAGGTAATGAGAATTTTAGACAAAGGAATTAAATAATTATCAAAAATCGTAAAAAGCATCAACCTATTTTTTTGATGTTCACAAAATTCAGTTTACGGGGCTACGACAAATGCGAGACAACAAATCTAGATCCATATAATTTGTTTTTAAATGTCTTGTTTTTTTATACATATAGTACTATATGTTATTATGTGCGCATATTATATATGCTTGTTTTAGTTGTGACAATAAAACATTATTTTTCGGGCTAAAAAGGAGAAAATGTTAAGTATAATAGTTTCAAGTCTTATGTAACATATTTTTATTTTTTTTACTTGATATTAATTTCCCTCACACTAGACGGCACTGTTTTAATGTGCTTATTTTATTATTTTGAAGAACATAGATGAGAAGAAAGAATAAAACTTCATTTTGTTTTTATTTCGTCCAACAGCCGATATGAAGCAGAATTTATTACAATGTGATATTCCGTTTCAATTTATTTTGTAAAACATTTTTCGCTAGGTCATTTCATATCCTAGATATCAAAGAAAGTTTCGTAACGGCTCTAATAAATATTCTTATAACTTCATCGAATTTTTTACTGTTATGTAAATGTCACAATTTTGTTGTTATTTTTTATGCCTTAAACAGTAATAGTCAATGCGTTTTAACGTCTTTCTGACTAATTTAACTAGCGTTTGAATAAAGTTTATGTGGAAAAAGTATTTGTAACTGGTTTGTATTTCGACAGTTATGTTTTTTTAAAAGTCTACAAGTCAGATTGTCAACAAAAACGTGTCGAAACGTACTGAAATGTACCATGTGTCATCATGTTCTTAGTATTTTGAAATCGACGTTGACAAATATGAGTTTCTCGTTCAAGACTGTCGAAAGTGGAGAGAGATGCTCCAGACGGGAAGGGTTGTCCACGATACCAACTGGTTGAGAGAACTTTGAGAGGAGGCGACAGAGCGAGCAGAATATTATTTATGGTATTGTTTATACTTATAGAATAAGACAAGAAATAATATATCTATACATTCAACAAAAATGAAAATTTTAAAAATAATAATTAAACTTTTTTTTATTGTACATTTTTAAAACATAAATTACGAAACCATTTTGATTTAGAATTTCTAATACTCACAAATAAATATAATATTTAAGCACAAAATGAACAAGATTGTATCGAGTTTACTTAAGTGTTTTCACAGTTTGTTAATTTCCTCAAAAACATAATAAAATCGTCACACTGTTAGGGCAAGTTTGTTTTATGGAGTACCGTAGTCTGTTATTGGTGGACAAGACAGGATATTAAAATAGTAAAGGGGTGAAATCTTAAGGTTCATTTCCTGACACTATAAAAAGACTCTCGGCAATTGTGGAGTACTGAAAGTGTTATTCTTATTTGGCATAAAAATTTTGAAAAACACGACGAGGCAATTTCTGTTACGTTTTTCACATTTTTTCAGGCAACAAAAGGGTTTTATATACCGTTTAAAACACGAGTCGACAACACAAATCATAATTTCTGAGAAATTTTAATGGGCGGCAGGGAAAAATGTCGAGTCATGGTTTAAGTAATGACGGAAAACAAAAAGAGTGAGAGTTAATGTCATGCACATATTTATTAAACTCTCTTTAGTTTAAAATTACTTTTACTCTTAATAAAACAGAGCTCTAATAGGAGTTTTTTTATACGTGTATGCTCTCTAGCTTAGACTTATTCAAAATATTTGACTATCCGTGCTTTATATTTTGCATGTTATATGTGATACGTTCGAGAAATATTTGACTATCCGTGCTTTATATTTTGCATGTTATATGTGATACGTTCGAGAAATATTTGACTATCCGTGCTTTATATTTTGCATGTTATATATGATACGTTCGAGAAATCGATAAAGAAATAAATCAATTCTCAAACGTCGTTTATTGACTAAAAATCACGATCACGACGATCTTCATGGTTTCGTTGGTAAAAACTTGATCTTACAACTAGGAATTTTGAGTTCGATTATCGATGGGATCGAGAAAAAAAATGGGTCTGTCTGGTTGAATCATCATTTCGGATATGTTGAAAGGTGTCATACGAAAGAAAAAAATGGCTTGATTGAAGAAAATTAAGGTGAATTTATTTCTTCGATTAAAATCTAATTTATTGGTATGTATATTAAAATAAGGAAAATTTATTCTCAATAAACTTTTCTTTTTTGTCAGTTATTTATGAAAATTAATCAGTATTTTTTTTTACATTACCTCATCTTATTCTCCAGTAATTTGTCTAATCCACTCTGACAAAATTATCCTGAACTTAAGACCTGGGATTACTGAATCACAACAGCTCTATCCTCCAAATAAAAAAAAGGGTCACCGTTTGATTAAAGAGTTCGTCTGGTAACAATACTCGCATGTGATAGACGTGCGTTTATGTTGTATGTCCATGTGTAGTTATATTTCCAACATATACAATCACAAACTGTAAGTTACTCACATACTCCTGTGGTTCTTAACACAAAGAATATATAACTTGGGCCGAAAACAATTTCACCCGTGCTCTTGAACATGTACACATAATTAATTATCGCGTATCGTGGGCGTACCATATGAATTAATGAATTCACCAAAAACACCTCGTAAGCTATGCATTACGACAAAGTGATTTTTAAATTGTTCAGTCCTAAGTAACCCATTGAAAATATTTTTATTTCAAGTACTTTTTAATACTCCTAATATAGTTCAATTAATGTGTCAGCGCCTGAATGTCCAAACGAGATATTAGATATCTACAATGTTTGCTTGCTCTATTCCAACTTGATGTTTAATGTTTCCGAAGTTTATTTTAACCGCAAAATATGTAATTGTTACTTTAATAGTTCCGAAAGCTATTTGATCACTTGCGACAAAACTTGATTATTTTTTATTCCTTAGCTTAGAAAAGGAATATTTCAAGCACCTACGATTAAGGATATCTTACAAAACGGCAAAACATAAAATATGGTATTGTGATATTTATTGTTTTTTAATTTTTTACAGATTGTCAGAAAATAACATTAGTGTCTTTCAATTTTAATCATTTAAATTTAATAATATAATATAAAATACTTCCTACATTTTCATATATTATAGAATTTAAATGATCATGAGATTCTGGCTGAAATGGCTTCATTGATTCAATAGTATATCCTTTTTTTTTTTTTTATAAAATAACAAATTAATGAAATTAATTTATAGTTGGTTGATTTTATCAAATACATCGAATCAAAGGCGTTGGTAAATGAAATGTGTGGATCCCTTTTATCCATTAGGCAAATGATGTCAATCAGAATTAGATAGTCTATAATAATTAATTCTATCATTTCATTCATTAAATCAACGGACGTAACTCGTAAATGGGATGATTTGCAAGTATAAAGCCATACTATATGTTCACTATAATTTACCATCGTTGTTCTCTATCCTCTGTCCCCTGTCCTATGAAGGCAGAGATTGTGGTTGACGCTGAAATAATTTTCCTGCTCTGAATTTTGCCTGAAACCGCCTCTCAGTCAACTCTTAGCCTGTTTTTTTTGCACAAACCCGTTACCTGATTAGACTCTAGCTTACGTATAGTGATTATTTAAGCGCACAATCCAAATTATTCATTTAACTGTAGTCAATACTAACATAAATTCCCAGTATATTACTGAGTATTGAGACATTTGTGGCTTAAATACGAAACATAACATAAATCTCTCACATGGGATTTTTGGGTTCGATTCTCGTTAGTGATAAATAAGTATGAATAAAAAAAATCACACTTACTTTTTACTCCATACACACATAAAGGCCTTTTCACATATTTTTGGCTGGTTGTTAAATCTTGCCCCAAGAAAAGCCGTCCCTTTCTATACAACACTAGTTATGTTGAATACAACGCGTAGCTCAATAATAGATGACTATAAATGTGTGATATGAAATAAGACAAGCGACTTCTGATGGCGATCCACCGGATACATTTTGGATATAGTACTTTTTTTAAGATACCTAATAACTAGATGTAAAGGATAACAAAATCATCCGTGGAACTGCACTATTGTAATGTTTTACATTTAATACATTTTTATAGTTCCGTTTAGTGACTGAAGTGACGCGTCTCCGTATTGCAACAATACTCGTACTTGCAAACAGTTTTATTTTTAGGTATCTACGAGTATGTTATATCAATTTCATTGCATTATTTCTTGTTTATATCTTTTCGTTTTAAGTACTATATATCTTTTCTTTCATTCATTTATATAGTATCCCTCAACATTTCTGAATTGACGTTGGGCATATTTAAGAGCGTGCCCAGGATATAACATTGTTTTCAACCACATTAATGGAGTCCTCGACCTTTAGAACCACTGGAGTAGACATGGAACTCGCATATCAGACTGGGACCATTTTTTATTTAATTTTTTATAGGAATTGAACCCAAGATTTAATGACTTACTTTCTACATCACGGAGGTCATTTTATATTTTCATTAATACTAATAATAATAAACAAAAAAAAATATATAGTGCCATTTATAGAGTAGACTCTCTTCAAGGGTCCACTTGGGTTTGAAACCCACTATTATTGACAGATTAAAACGTTTCAAAATAACAATAAAATAAGTTAGGTTTAAGGATAGGAAGGCGGTGGCTGCGGTTATTTGACATGATATTTTCCCACGTCTACATACTCGTATGTTAAGAAAAACATGTCTAGTAAGAAAACCGCAAAAATCTTGCAAAGTGAAGCACAAAGAAATCTTTGTAGATCTTTCGATATGTGATAGTAACACATTCGGATTTAGGTGGTGTATTGTATGTTAATACTGAAGGTTTCAACCATCAGGTTATTTCCCAGTTCTCTTTTAGTTTTAGCGCTTTCTGGCTTTACGATGATCCTCATATACAAAGCTTTATTCGCCTACATTTTATATGCTATTAGTTCTTCTTAAATTAATAAATAATTTCAACCACCAAAAAAGTTGTATACTTGCATGTGAAAAAAACTGACATATAACAATTTATGTCAACATTAAAGTTTAATGATGAGAATTTAAATATTAAATCAGAAATGTAGTTTCGTTCTACGTTGGCCGAAGTTTCGGCGATGTTTTTTTATATCAGCCTCAGGATGAATACTGCAATTCTTTCATTTAAGCCAACTTGACATGCCAACAATTCGGAAAAAATCGTTTTAAACTGTAACATACACGCGTTTATTTTGGGGTATGCAGAGAGGACATACCTCAATGCCTTTTTATCTATACATACTGGTCTCGTTTCGTCAATATTCATACATATCGTCATACATGCATTCTGTTTCATACATCTTTCTGGCGCTGTATTTATTTTAGACACATATACGAGTATTGGTTTCGTAAATCTTTCACAACATTAAAAATTCCATTGTGGCCAAACCACTACGATTCGTTTATTTTATTTATTTTGCTTATATCATTCATCTCTAATAAACAAATAACTTTTGTTTGATATTTTTTTACTGTGTCAAACATATACAATAGTAATACTCGTATCAGATATTAAATTTTTTTTTATTTATTTATTTTACACATGATAAGAAATATATATAATTTGCGAAAAAAAACAACAGGTCAGTTAATTAGGACACATAATTTTAATGGATCTGGGTTTGTTGTCTTTCATTTGTCGTGTCCCCAGTAAACTAGGCTTTTGCCTGTATCTCACTGAGGACATACAGCATGAAAAAATAAATCGATACTTCTTTCCGATTTTGGATTATATAAAACCGCGTTGTACATTCTCATCAACCTGACAAACAGTGACACTCAATTACATATGTATACATTACGCGAAACCAAACTCCTCACCCTTCATCACTCCTATCATACTATACTCCTTCATTACATACCAAAAACATTAATTTCACAATATACCGCACACAAACATAAAACAAACAAAAAAAATACATGTATATAAAAATATAAATATAAAACAAGAAAAAAAAACACCACACTCAAGAGCTCACACAAACCTCTGCCACAAGTCATTCCTCTTGCAAGCCCAAGTACTCAAACTCCTGTCGCAATAACAATCACGCTCCGATCGACTGCCCAAACTGTTTTCCTCCCTTTACCTTTATTGAATTCGGCACCCCATTGTATGTCATGGCAGCTTAACAGGCATATTGCCTTTGGGCAAAATATGTTTTTACCCTACGGATGGTGAACATTTGATCAGTTGCCATGCGTGTCATGTGTCTCTGCTGAGTCTGCATCTCCTTTCCTCTCGATGATAGTGCCAGATAATGGATTTGAGATGTGAATTGGCTATGTTCAGGACCCGATACTCCTTGAAAAGCTCCGCTGTGGGATACCGGGCGGGAAGTTTATTAATTATTTTCCCAATAAATTTTTGGGAAACCTGCAATATGTGTTTTTGGGTTAAAGTGCATCCCCCCAAACTGATATACCGTAGGAAAGTGCTGACTGACATAAGGCGAAGTATATACTTTTAAGAATATTTTCACTGAGTACATTTCGAATCATACGGAATATGTATCCTTGTTTTCTAATTTTTGTGCTCAAAGCGTTAATATGGATCTTCCAGCGAATAAACTGATCAACAAAAACTCCAAGGTACTTTATACTATCAACCCTTTCCAAAGAAACACAACTACATTCAGGCAAGGGTGAACAAGTGTGCAGTGTAATGTTTTTATTTGTAGGTGCTTGAGTTCTTGTAGAGTTGCTAAATGTGATGCATTTAGTTTTTTGGGAATTTAGAGTCAATAAATTTGAGTCCATCCATTCTTTAACTACACGTAATTCTTCGCTTGCCTTTGAAAATACATGATTCCATGTTCTGCCCTCGAACAGAATAACCATATCATCCGCAAAAGTAACAATCTTACCCCTGATAAAAAGGTTACACAACTGATTGACATATATCAAGAACAATATAGGTCCCAGAACCCTACCTTGGGGTACTCCGAATCTCACAAAAAGAGGCACACCAAATACTATACACTATCACCCAATTTAACTCTCTGAGTCCTACCAGATAAGTATTAATGATATTCAACCCATAATATTTTTATCGCATTTGTCCTTTTCTTATCACACCCTATCAATAGCTAGGTGTTGTTTCCATACATAAATATTGATAATAGCACCCCATTGTGCACGTTTACGCGATTTATTTATTAGCAAAAATTGTACTTTTTGCAGCATTGACCTTATTACCTACATGCAACAAACCATATTTTAATA
Source organism: Odontocerum albicorne (assembly GCA_949825065.1). Classification (NCBI taxonomy): domain Eukaryota; kingdom Metazoa; phylum Arthropoda; class Insecta; order Trichoptera; family Odontoceridae; genus Odontocerum; species Odontocerum albicorne. The sequence goes on from OX463842.1 coordinate 32,053,318, forward strand.
TGTTTAACAATATTTGTGTTTTCTTAATAACTATATATGTTTTACTTATCCTTGAATATCTGAAGGCAATTTTATGCCCCATTGCCTTGTAAATATCATTACAAGAGATCAGTCATGAAAATGTTCAACATTTTCTAGCAGAATATCAATATTGCGTGGACAGGAATAACCCACTTTTTACACTGAATTAAATCACACATCGACAATGAGGTGTTCAATATACCATAATACTCGTACATGGCCATTGAGGTCGTTTCTACTAGGTTCTTGATAGGGTTGTCATTTTAACAGTATGGTATTTTATTTACACTTTCGTTGTATAAAGTACATATCCTGGCTAGTTTATTGCGATGTGGCAATTTATTTCAATCAGCCAGAAGTATATATGACAGGGTTCGTACTTGAAAACAAGGAAGAAACGTTTTTTTTCGATTCGGGCCAATTAATCGCACTCACAACCCCAGGGCTGGAAGACTTCCATCTTGCCAACTGGGCTACGAAAGTTGTTAGTGGAGAGTTTGGTGTTAAAACCTTTATTTCTTGATCAGACACCCGGAAGACAGGTTAATTACCGTTTGACCACGGTGGTCGTTGTATATAGGGTGTCCCATAAGTAGTGAATCATACTTAGGGCGATGATAGATTGGGTCAAGATGCACCAGAATATCAAAACTTGACCTCAGTAAAAACCTTACCGTTTTAAGTTATTTGGACTTATGTAAAATTTCGTAAAATCCCTACCTTGTATCAGATTTTTACTGCGTTATGTACAAATGACTTTTTTTGTATTTTTTTTAAATACCTTTGAATAGTAGCCTTATCTATTGCATACAAAATGATTTCCAAAATTATTAGGGGCGTACAAAAAATTTACTTAAAAAATAAAAAAAATCTTAATTAAAATTTTTACGCTAAACTTTGGCCTTCTGTGGTAAAAAAAAATTGTGTTGGGTATTTCCAGTATACTACTTTAAAAAGATGCTCATTCAATAGAGGTTTCAGAATAGTGCCACACTACTACATTTTTTTTTACGGAAAACGAAAAAATACTATTTTTTATTCAAAAGAGGCTGATTCTGACCAAAGTTCAAGTGAAAGGTATTAATTCAAAATCTACTTTGTTTTGTTTCTGTCACATGTTAACTGTTGTTTTTCTTGTTAGCAATGTCTAATTATAACGCAAGATTCCACTATCTACCACCGACCGGTTCAAACCAAACAAAAGGGGAGATAGAGATACCAATTGGCGTCCATTTTCTATCTCGCTCTTTTTCGTGTCAAAACTTGTAAACCTTGACTTGAGCAGTACGATATCTGACGCTGTGTGCGTTGCATCTCCTTTCTTGCAAGTTATTGTTTTCATACCTACTGTTTTTTGCTTTGGACCCGGACTTTGTTTTGCCTATCGATTTGGACTTGTGTGAACTTAATATTTTGGCGTTCCCCTGAATTATGTTGTGCTTATCTACTTGGTCTTTTTTGTGATCATAACGACCTGACTTCCTCTTTAACCCTTTGCATCCTGTGGTGACAAGCAACTATTACCTACTAATATGGCAAACCGGAATTTTGGGTATACTCCACGTGAGTATGCCGAAATGCATTTAACTTATGGTGAAGCTGGTCGTAGTGCCAGAGCAGCAGCATCACTTTACGTTTCCCTAATCGCAGGCATTCTAACTATGGTGTGTTCATCGGAACTCACAACGCGTACATGGAAGTCAGAATCCCTGGCCGACGTGGTCGTGAAGGACGGTCTCAAACTATCCATGATGATACAATTTTGCAGGAAAGGGAAGAATACTCATCAACTTCCGTGCGGATGATCCAACAGCGTATGGATATACCAAAAACTACCGTGCACAGATTTAAAAAAATATATAGATTTCATCCCTACCACATTTAACGCGTACAGACCCTGCTACCAAGAGACTGTCATATGCACAAAGAGCCCGATTTTGCCGCCAAATGTTGCAAAAACACCAAGAAGATCCTGACTACTTAAATAAAGTTTTATGGAGTGATGAATCTGTCTGCAGAAGAGATCGCTTCATGAACCTACACAATATTCATAGCTCGCAGCTTCAAAACCCATACGAGATGAGTATCGATCGGTCCCAGTATCAGTTTAAAATAAATCTGTGGAACGGTATCTGCAATGGGAAAATCTTGGGCCCAGTCGAGCTGCCACCAACACTAATCTCTGACAATTATTTGGAGTTTATGGAAGAACAACAGCCATTCCTCCTCGAAGATGCTGCTCTAGAACTACGGCGTACAATGTGGTGTCAGAATGATGAGTGCCCTGCGCATTATGGCTGACAAGTAAGAGCCTACTTGGACAACGCGTACCGTGGGCGATGGATTGGTCGTCTTGGGACTTTCTCAATTCTGTAGCCTCCTCGGTCACCTGACCTTATTCCTCTGGATTATTTTTATAGGGGCTGTCTAAAAGATAATGTTTACCATAAAGCCATTCGCAACGAGGTTGAACTGCGTCAACGAGTGAATGCGGCATCCCGTGAAATTTCGATGCTCAGTTTGAGATTGCTAAAGCGATCATTTTCGAGGAGATGCCGAGCTTGCACCAAGCCAAGAGGATGACAATTCGAGCATCTCTTGTAAAATTTATTGAATAAAGCAATTTTTTTACATTTCAATTTGTTTTTCGTTCATCATCATCATTAAATTAAATCACACAAACTTGCACATTAATGCTACAATAGGCGCGCTACGAGAAACAAAATGAAGTAGATTTTGCATTAATACCTTTTACTTGAACTTTGGTCAAAATCAGCCCCTTTTGAATAAAAATAGTATTATATCATTTTTTGTAAAAAAAATCTAGTAGTGTTGCACCATTCTGAAATCTCCATTAAATGAGCAACTTTATAAAGTAGCATTTTGGAAATGCTCAGTACATTTTTTTTTACCACAGAAGGCCCAAGTTTAGTGTAAAAGAAATAATAAAGATTATTTTGACTTTTTAAGTAATTTTTTTGTACACCCCTAATCATTTTGGAAATCATTTTGTATGCGGTAGATAAGGCAGCTATTCAAAGGTATTTTAGATTTTTATTTTAAATACAAAAAAGGTAATTTGTACACAACGCAGCAAAAAATCTGATGCAAGGTAGAAATTTTACAAAAGTCCGAAAAACTTAAAAACGGTAAGGTTTTTACTGAAGTCAAGTTTGGATATTCTGGTAGGTCTTGACCCAATCTATCAGCGCTCTAAGTATGATTCACTATTACGGGACACTTGTATAAAATTTAAAATATACATTTTTTAATAAATGTCATCGTGTTATTGTACACTTTGCTGAATGGTATCTGGCGGGCCTATTTTTACGATAAAAACTCTTTCAACTAATCAGAAATATTTTAAGAGAGCTTATAAGAAAACCAGACTGTAACAATTAAAAAAAATGCGGGTGTCAGGGGATATCGAACCCGCAACTCCAAGATTGAAAGGCAATCGTTTTACCGATTAGGCCACCGAAGTCATTATTTTTAACTTAACATTTGGTAACCCTATATAAGTAAGTATGTGTATAATACATCGGTTTATACATTGAGAGAGGCATGAACCAGGATAGTTCAATCGTGATTCAATAGTCGATTACAGAAATCAAATGGTCCGATGCGTATCAGTGGGACGTATAACGCATCCGCGCTTCCCCTTTGTGTAAATTAATCAAAGCTCTCTCATCGGCAGGAACAATCAGCGGACTATATTGTAAACTTCGTAGCTATTTTGGCAAGTTAAACATACTACCGTACAGCCATTATTCAAACATTGCAAGTAAAACAAGGTTTAAATTATTATTAGACCAGATAAATATACAAGTATGTATGCACGTATATACAATCAAATACTGTTGACAAACAACGTTTATAGAATAATTTCAATTTCGTTGTCACTAGTTTGATAGATGTACTATATTTGGATTCCAGTTGATTGAATTTTTGTTGTTATTGAACATATCTTAAGAGGCGCGGTTTATTTGTAAGGATAATTTATCAGAAAGAGCCATTTAATTTTGATTGGAATGAAATGAACCATCGATATATAAAAAAACGGTGCAACGAATTATATTTTTTAACGTCATAACATACGTCTCAAAAAATCAATTGTTTTAATTTTTGTTTAACCATATCAATAATGTTCTCAGTTGTCATTGATAGTCAATTAAAAGTTTGAAATAGTTTTTTTTTTCATAGTATGTTTTTTTAACATTTTTGTCAAATTATATAGTATTACACAAACATGTTTTGCTATAATATAATATATTATACTGACATTTTAACCATAGTAAATTACATTACCATTTTTGTTTTAGTATTATACTTTTGTTGTATACATTATAACTTAGTTTATTGCAATGTGATGAGAAAGATGTTAAAGAGGACTTTAGTGAAATCCAGAGTTGAATATTTTTTTAAATCGGGGTTCTAATGGGATATAATATGTTACAATATATAAAGTTTCATTAGTATATTTAAATAAAAAAGTTACCTCAGTACATTCAATTAATATTTTTGCTTTTTTTGTTTTATTATATATTGTGTTTTGCTATTTTTTAAGATTGTTGTTGTTATATACCGTTTTGAATTGTTGTTATGTTATATACAGTTTTGAATTGTTGTTATGTTATATACAGTTTTGACATCTTATATTTTATAAACATTCTTCCCATAGTTTATTTCGTTAACATTTTGCCCTGGTGTATTAAATTAATTAATTATTTAATTTTTAAATTAATGGTACAATAAATTAACATTTTTCCCATAGTGTATAATATTTTATTTTATATTCTGTACTTAAATAATATCTATTATAACACATATAAAAAACATTACATATTTATCGTTATACACTAAATATTTGAAGACAGAATTGACGTGTTTATATTGAATCAAAAACATGTTAAAATAAGAATGATTAGGGATTAAGTTCAATACAATCGTTTTTAAAGAATTGCTGACTAACCTAACAAATACGAACAATTTAATATGATAAACAAAAAAAATTGTCTGTCTAAAACCAATAATATTTATTTTATACAAACAAAACGAATTTAACTAAAGTAAATAATAAATCGCAATGAACACTAAAGTAAAATTTTATTTAAAATATTGTATGTTGAACGAGAGTAAAAATATTCTGATTGAAAGTTTTTAAGGTAAAACAATATGATTTTTTCAGTATTTTTATTTTTTACAAAATAAAAAGAAAACCAAAAATTAATAATATTAATCATATTTTAAATGACCATAGAAACTCATTTGTGCGTAATTTGGTTTGTGACATAACAACTACCGATGAAATTTATCAGCCGCATTTGTTCATCTAACCACGTACGACTTTATACGTACAAGTTCGCTTTGTCAGTTTTTATGTTAACGTTTATTGAACGTTTTTAATTGTTTTACTGAAAGTAGTGCGTTGCTTGTACTTTATTGCCCAAATGCGTAATAAATTTTTTACAATATCAAATAAGATATTTATTTGCATACCTTACGAGGAAAAGTTATGTAATGCAATGAAAAGATGTTTAAAAAACAAATTAAATAGCAAAAAAAAAACATTTTGTCTAGATGGATAAGTTAATCGACCAATAGTTGTACTTTTATTTTACAATAAATTCAGCGGACATATTTTAAATAAAATGTCTTCACAACGAACAAGAACACTCTTTGCCGCCGAGTAACCTGACAAATATAATATAATGATGTCGTAGTCACGAATCAATAACGACGTGTTTTCAATACTTTTTGGTTTCATACACTATGTGTCCTAGTTAGTAAGACACCTGTCTTCCAATCTGAAGATTTTGGGTTCAATATCTGTTGGTAGACATTATTAAAAAAAAAATCTGATTTACACTTTAGTCCTCTTTAACGTCTTTATTGTTGGTTGTAAGATATTACCACATGGCAATAAATCCACCAGGTTGTCTTGAAAACGAAAGCTTAATAAGAAAATCATAATATAAATAGGCCAAAACCCGTATGGTTGTCGCCAAATAAAGAATACGAGAATTAAATTTTGAATACAAGAGAGCGAGAGAGGAACACTTCGAAACAGATAGAAATTATACTGAACAAACCGGTGTAAAAGGGGACGATGCCAATTAATTTTCAATTGTTATTCATTAAATAATTCATTTGTTTCCTATTATATTAAACCTTATGATTACTTGTGTTTATTTATCTTATGGTCTTTTTTTGAATGCAGACAATTATATGTGGTTTTTTCAAGATGTCGGAAACGCGAAAACATTAAAGTCAATATATCTGAAACGAGTCTTCAAGGAAAACTTTATCAACGATTTAAATTGAACAACAGTAATGTTTATACACAAAACATCGTGTATAAAGAGATGTTTGAGAATTAAATAATTCATCAATCAAGATGTACCTTTTTTATTTTAAACTTTAAACATTAATGAACCAAAACAAAATTGTTTTGATCTTGCTCCATTCGGTATTTCAAAAACGTATAATTTGTTTTACTTCCGTGAATATTTCACGGGTTGCAACTAGTATTTATAGTTAAAGCATTGACACTGTGGAGGTTTCAAGACATTGTAATTTGTTTTATAAAACACTGGAATAAACAGTGTTTGATAAAACATATTACAAACAGAAAATATTTATTTAATATACAAATTATTATAACTTTTTTCCTTTAGGCTGCAAAAAAAACATTTTCCCTGGTGAAATAAGGTTGTTTCTTTTTCAAGTTAATGATTACTGTTTTTTTATAATATTAACAAAATTACAGGAATGTTCATACCCACGCAATTCACAGAAAAGCTATCATATGAGTAATCAGATATATAGAAACCATATGCCCATGAAAGATCTTGGACTTGTTGCACCCACATAGTAGAATATAAGTGAAATGGATCGCACTATAATCATGGGGGCTAGTAACACATGGCCCAACCACAAGGCGTCAGTGAGATGCAAAGAAATAATTGTATATAGTATACGAGTATGAGGAATACATTCATTTTACTTAAGTTTAGAAAAATATGCATTAGCAGAAATTTCTTAGAGAAAACTCTTTGTAGATCTATGAAAATGGGAAAAGAGAACCAACATGTGTAATTACCACCAAGGGTCAAAAGTTTCAGGCCTAAACAAGCATGAGCGTGTATAGACGGGTACCACAGTCAGCCACGTCCTTTGCATATCCACACGATGTTTCAGTTAAAATTTGAAACCTCCACCCTCAATAGTGTATGTCAACAACAGCCAATAGAAGACGTGTTGTTTCGTTATATTTTGAAATGTTAAAAATGTAATATTGCGCGGTTATCAAGTTTTTTTTAAAATAAGGGAAAAGTCCGGCAGAAATTAAACGAAGTTTTTATGTTGACGTATCTTAATTTCCGTCGGACTTTTCCATTCATTCGAAAGAAACTTGATAACTGCGGCATATTAAACTTTTAACATTTCAGAATATAACGAAACAACACGCTTTCTTTCGACTCTAGTTGACATGCTACTGAAGATAAAAGTTTCATATGTTAACTGTAACATCGCCTTACCATACGATGGGCGTTCAGACTGAAAACTTTTGAATTTTAGTGATCCCATCATAACATTATAGTTCAAAGACGAACTGTATTGTCATTAAAAATCAGATCTTTAAACATTTTGATATAATATCATTTCATAGTTTAAGTGATTTAATAATATTTATTTATGTTTCTTTTATTGCTTATACCATGATGGATTTTTATGACATGGCAATTTCTTTCGACTATTTATAGAGTTCTTAATGACGTGCATATTAAAAATAAATCTGATTAAGAAAACTTCTTTTTGCCCCTACCGTGGAGAATACCAGAGACAAACAAAAGAAAAAAAATTAGGGTTGCGCGAATTTCCCATATGTTAGTTCTTAACTATGTCAATATTTTATATAAAGATAGATGAAGACAATACAACGATTTTCTTGACTTTTATGAAATTTAAAATCTTTGATAAACTAAATATAATGTAATGATTAACTAAATGAATATTTATTTAATTAACATTTTCATATAAACATTATACATCTGGCGGATTAATTAAAAATAACCAGTTTTGATTTAATTATTATGATCGAGATTTGGTTTCATTATTACTCGTATTATGGTATCGATTAAAATGTTTGGGAAAAATTAACAAAAATAAAATAAAATATACATCTCGAAAAAAATGAAGATCAGAATGGGAATTGTGTAGGAGTTAGGAGCTAGGAATATTTTGAGATAAATAACACTTTTCTTGTTTATTCTTAAACATGGATACGGATGAAGCATATTTGCTTGGGTCTGGAGATCGTTCCAAAATCGAACCGAGTGCATCGCAATTTTTTTTTGGTGTAGAATGTGTGATGGTATACAAAGGTTTACGATGTCACCAAATTGGAGGAACAATCCATGCTCTGAAAGAAAATTTAATTTTCTACACAGATACTGAGATTTAAAGGCGTACAAAATCAAGTGTTGCCGATTAGTTTTTAGGCCGAATCCGGTTTGGTTTTGTTGTCAGACATAGATCCAGTTTAATCGATATGTACACTCGAGATCTAGCATATACGAGTATTTTATTGTGTTCTTAGGCTGCTATTTATTCAACTGCGTTTTTTAAATTATCGTCACGTTTATATTTGAATTTAAATTCATTGCTCAACTCCGTACCCTCGCCGACCAAATTCTTCACTTCCGACCCGAAGTTTTTGGTTAAATTTGCGATGAAACCCACAAGAAAAATGTCTCTGTCTGGTTTTCCATGTCTTTCAACTTATTTTTATTCGGTTGATAGAATTGACATATATAATATAACGCAACACGCCCGCCAGGCATAAAACGAAAGTGTAATACAATACAACTAGCATAACCCATTTATGTTGCGTCACTGCTCACAGTGTATGTGGAGGAACGTTTCAATGCCTATAATTTCATTTGACGAAAATGCTTCTGTGAGAGAAGAAAGGGAATATTACAAGGGAAAATGTAAGAGGAATATTTTAAATGAATTGTAGAATTTGGTCTTTGTAATTTGAAATAATTGAACCCACATACGTTTTGTCTTTATTAGGATCGTAATACATCGCCTTTGTTGGTGTACCAGTTGGTAAATGCAAATGTCCAATTTGCTTTCAATAGCATTTTCGATCGCACCGAAAAGCGCTCACAATATTCGTGCGGCCGGGCTATCTCGGGCGGCGCACGGCGCTCGACGGCGAGTGGTGGCGCATTGCAGCGCGTGTAAAATTAGCAGTTAAGAGCGGCATTTCCCGCGCATATTGTCTGTAATTTGAGTCCGGGTTGGAGCGGCGCGCGGCGTTGTCTCTGCTCGCTGAAGGCGGGCAACTCTATCTGCCCGTTGCGCTAAATATATTTTTTCATATTTCCATCGTTTATGGCTACAGGACAAACCATAAGTTTAATCTAAAAGATATGCACGGTAACACACAAAATTACATTAAGTTTCAACTTTTCCAAATCATTCTTTAGTATATTCAGGTCATCAATTATTTATCATGCCACGAGTTTTCAGTAGGAGGCAAAAAAATCGCCTTATCATTCCCATCAATCAGATCTTGCCCCAAATGCAGAAGTTAGATGCCGAACAGAATTGACATGTGTAGGATTACTCAAGGCGAGATCAGTTTTCTGCATTGATAACTAGAATTTTAAATTAAGTGCCATATTCAATTCTATTTAATGGTACTGAGATATGAACCATGACGACCAGAATGCTAAATAAACGGGGTGAATTCAATATGTGGATTTATCGAAAAAAGCATAGAATTTCTTGGTTTCATCGTATCTCAAACATCGATATTCTATGGGGAGAGTCAACGTGGAATCGATAGAAGTCGCTTGCCTTGGTTACGCAACAATCGCGAATGGACAGATATCCAGACAGCACAGGAGATGTTCTGTGCCAAAGACAAAGACATGTTCTCAAAAGTGATCGTCAACTAAAGGAGATTGGACAAAGTATACGAAGAAGCATAATGTATTGCCAAAGCATATAGTATAGTTCCGATGTTTAAGCAAATTAGCGTGTTGTGAGTCTTGTATATTCTTACAATCACATTCAATGGTACGTTCGTTCAAGGAACTCCACTCTGCATGTTCACCTTGAATCTGGTTACCTCTACTCGGAATCTATTCAATACACTCCAAGTAGGCCAACTCACTAGGTCTCCATGTGCCTTCTTCGAGAGTTCTATCTAGTTATCAGGTGTTTTGCATTTCAATTTCAAAAAACGCGCTTTATCTGGAGGAATCTTCAATTCTTGCCCTTTCTTCACGAACCTATTTCTAAATTTCAAACTTCACCAATATTTAATAAGCTTTATATGAATATAGTATTTATGCAGAAAACAGTCCAAATTAAATAACATATATTGGCGCAAGCATACTTGGGGTATGATAGTAATCAAGTGAGAATAAAGCTGACTGTATATACCTTGGTGGGTTTGTTGATACTTGGAAAACCTTTCCAACCAACCATAAAGATGTCTTAAGGGAAAACTAGACTGGAACTTTTTTATAAATAGGTTGAGAATCGAACAAATCTTACCAAGTAGACCATTTAAGTCTTTCTAAGATAATCTTAATTAAAGTTCGTGCAAAGAGAGGTCTTATCAGGGTGATATGTCAAATGTAATATTGTGACTGTATAATAAAAGCAGTGATTTGTTATATGTTATATTATGAACTAAAAATTAACATTTGACTGAGAATAATGAAAATTATTCTAAATTCTATTCAGGCGTCATACGAGTATATATGGATATCATCGCCTAAAATGGTATAGGCAACCATGATTAGTTATGAAAAAAAATTCCATCGCACTTCCGTGACACTTCTGTGATGACCTTCGTGACCTAGTTGGTAAGAAGCCTGTATATCAACCGGGGTTGCGGGTTTGATTCCCGCTGCAATTGAATTTTTTAAATATTTTCGCTTTAGAACTCGTTCACACCTTTCTTGTTATCACATGACAATAAAATTACCAGGTTTTATTGTATACAACGAAAATGGTTTACAGTTAAAAAATATTTTAAATAAAAGTTATGCGAAAAGAATTTCCGCTACAATCAATTAAAAGGTTATAGCTTAGCTGGCGTGGATACGAATTACAAAGGTTAAATATGCACTTATGTAGATTAACAGGCGGCTTGGACGGGATGACATCCTGCAGTTTGCTTTATTAGTTGTTCTTTTGGCTTAGGAACTCCTCAAAGATTCAATGCAGACCGCTTACGTCTTCAAGTTCTGTGCAATCATACCTTAAACATCATTGAGGAAAACCAACGAAGAAGCAAGGTGTTCTTCGAGATTTGTGTATTTCTTGCTAATGGATTTTCTTAGTCATCCCTGGAACGTGCCGTTCATACTCGAGTTCTAACAATTTATTTTTTAAAGTGATTAGATTTGAAGCCTTATATTCACCTTCAATTTATATTTTTCTTATCATTTATTTGTTATATTGATATTTCTTTTAATGAAAATATTTGACATTTCTTCTAATTAATTTTTGTTGAATATGTTATCTTTCCTAACGAAAGAGATTATTTTAATATTGTAGAAAAATGTTTGATTAAGGTATAAATCTTACAAATATCAAAAATATTTGTTGTGATTTCATATAAAAAATGTGATTATTTAAAAACACGAGCTCTTTTTTTTAAATAATAAATGAAATATGCTTAAAAATTTGTTTCTTCATTTTTTTTTCAATCAGCGATAAACGACGGCCTCCGTGGCCTAGTTGGTACGTCTGTCTCCCAGCTCGGAGGTTGCGGGTTCAAATCCCGCTTGAACCCAGATTTTTAAAAAGGATTCTACGAGTATTCTGGTTTTCATTTAGGACCTCTTCAACAACTTTCTGGTTGGTTCGAAGAGATTGCCACATGGCAATGGCAATAGGCCCACCAGGCTGTACTATATAAACCGTAAGTGTAATACAATAAACCATAACACCCCCATAGGTTCATTTATAAAATTTTCGCAAGTCAAAATGTTTAACTTGTACAACACCATATAGGTAGTTATAAAATATTAACTAAGATCATAAATATTTTTGGCAAAATTTTTGGTTCATCAATAAACAAGTAATCAGAAACCTAGCCCATAAAATGTTATTTCAGTTTTATTATTCTGAGGGCCGAATAGGTTTTTTGATTGTGCGATTAAGTTCATAAATGCAGATATGATTGACAGCCTTCTTGAGTTTTTTTAGATAATCTGGTAAAGCGCTGTTTCGTGATGATTACGATCACCTCGAGTGCTTTCTAATTAGCTTATCTGAAAATAATAGAAGTTGAGGGACATCATTGTCACTAACAAGAGCGCCATCTTGTTATCTAGCATACTCGTATAAGCTAAAATCAAATGGCCTCCGAGTAAAACCAGTTCAGAAGTGAACCTGTCAGGTATCGAACTTAGGGGGACTGCTTACTTAGTATGAATGCAAACTTTACAGACATTAAGATTCCGGATTCGATTTCTAATATAATTCAAGAAGGCCCTAGTCTGAGTTTTTTGTGAGGGATTTTTAACTATTTTCTAGTTGGTTAAAATACATGCCAAATGGCAGGTTGTGTTATTTGTAATTGGTATGTAATATCATTCAATACAATCCAGTCGTACACAAGTGATGGATAGCTTGTTCGGAGTTTCGGTCCGATGGTAGGACACCCTACTCCTTCATCGGATAAGTTCTGACTGTTAAGATTTTAAAGGGTTTCACTTAAGACCTATTTCACTTATTTGCGGTTGACTTTTAGAGATTTTCACATGACAATAAACCCGCCGGGTTGTGCTGTATACAGTTAAAGCGTTATACAATAAAATGCAGAGTATTAATCTTATTGAAATTGATTCGTAAATATTTCTATTCTTTTTGATTTTCATCCTTTATGATTTTCTTCCTACTTAATTTTACATAAACTCACATACGTTTGTGTAGGAAAAACGAATTAAAAAATAGTGTTTTAAAAAAAAAACATTTCTTGTTACACTTTTATTGCTAACTGTCCAGTGTGGTGGATATATTGTTATGTGGCAATTAACTTCTATGAAGTGAACTATTGTATAACACTTTCCTTGTAAACAGTACATATTGGCGAGCTTATTGCTATGTAGAAATCTCTTCTAATCAACCAGAAATACGTTTAAAAGTCTTAAGTAAAAAGAAAATTGGAATCCTTTTTAAAAAATCTTGTTTCCTAGGTTAATCGAACCCGTTAACCCCGGGTTGAAAGATAGCCACCTTTCAACCCGGGGACCAAGTGTTTAAATTGCTGTCGAAATATTTGGATTTAATGCGAGAGATTTGAAAGTTTGCTATCAATATTAATAGCATAGGCGTATAACAGGAATATTAGTAAATGACTGATGTGAAAGTAGAGCGCGCGGAAAGGATTTGTTGGGCATGGTTTTGATGTGATTATTGAGATTATGATGTGTTTGAAATCATGCATATTCTAGCTTTCGAATGCACGGTGTACTATTCGATTAAAATTAATATCGACATCGAATTGCTTGAACATTATTTGATTTATTGGTTGTATTGTATTACACTTACATTGTATACAGTACAACCTGGCAGATTAATTGCCTTATTGTAATCTCTTACAACCAATCAGAGAGGTGTTAAATAATACTTGAGAGAAACCATGCTCAAATCATTTTTAAAAAATGGGTACTAAATCATACCCACAACCCAAGTTAAAAGACTGGTATTTTATCAACTAGAGACCATGAAGTTCGTCTAATTGATTTGAATTGTATTAAAAGTTTCTTGAATGGAGTACACTGAATTCAATTTTATTGATTTTGGTTGAAGTACGTGGTTAGTATTTCAACAACCTTGTTTTTGTAACTTTATATTACTTTTACTTACTCAAGTGTTTTTTGCATGTGGATCGTAACTTTACGTGTTTTTTGCATGTGTATTATGAACTTAAGTATTTTTTGTATGTGGATCGTAACTTGCGCGTTTTTTATGTATGTAGATAGAAACAAATTAATTTTTATGTTAAATAATACAAACTTAAAATTATTTACCAGTAACCCGGTACTCGAACCAGTCGAAATTCACATAACCCGAACATTCTAGAAATAGAAACGGGACAGCAGCTTTGCCACACTCTATATTCGGATACCAGTATGCTTTCCTAGCCACTTGGTGGGGGCTATTTTGGTGATGAGGAGTGGGGGTCAAAAGTGGGAGGGTGGGGGGAGGGAGGAAAAAATAAGAAGGAGATACAAGATACGGCACATCTCTCCCTCCCTACCTCTCCCGCCGACCTTGTGACTGACTCTGTGGCCCACCAGATATAGTTCATCTGCAAAAAGTATTTAACACTAGTCAGCTATTAATACAGCGCCAAGTGGAAATTCTATACACGAGTCGGGGGCGGTTTGATAAATCTTTATTATTTTTGACAGCATTTCTATGTTAATAAACAAATATGGATTATGTTTGACATATTTTCTAGCAAAATTAATGACCCCGCGTGGCGACCGCATACTTTCCATTCATTCTTAAAATATTCTTCACTGAAAGGGAAGACGATATATATATGTTGAGAGGGAAAGTTAAAAAAAAAGGAAATTGTAATCTTTCTTATCTTTATCATTTAAAACTATAATACTTAGTATGCGTCAAGTGGTTTACTGTGCTGATTAGTGGAACTCCATCATCATCATCATCCTCAGTCCGGTTGACTCCTGTGTTGGATACAGGCCTCCTCTCTCCTTCACTTGTTTCTATCATAGGCGCATTACTTTTAGTTACTTCCATCCATTTTTCTGATGTCATCTGATTATATTGCTAAGTATCTTCCCACGCTTATTTTCCCTGTTTTTTGTCGCTCCTCCAACACTTTCTGGGTCTATCTTTTTTCTTGAAATGTGCCCTGCTCAGATCCAAGGTAGCAACCTTTTCAGCAAAATTTACGATTTTAATCTGTTGCCTTATGCCTAAATTAATTTTTCGGTCCCGTAATGAGATATTAAGCATTTTACTCCCTATGTGCTTTATGCATTACTTGCGTTGTGAACGCTGTTGTCTTAATTATATATTGTCAGTACTGCGAGGACACACGAATCCAATAGGCCAGGCCTTTCATTAGATAACTCTGGTACTTCAGAAACTTTAAAATGAAGGACATCTTACCAAATGTAGCCTAAGCTTGATCGCGTCTTTGATGATGATCTCAATTTTGATGTCTTGGTTCTCTTTCCCAAGCTTTGCGGTTAGTACTATTTAACATCGAGGAATGTGACGAGCAACGAGGAAACTTTTTTCCTGCGTCAAGTATTGTATTTTTTCATGGTGTAACAAAAAATTATATGACGTTGAGATTTTAACGTATTGAGCTATGTTTTCAAAATAATGTATTATTGGCACTTAAATGCGAAACGTAAAAGCTATTGAGCGTATACACGGAACAAACCTAAGGTCAGTTTTCGCATCAGTCTTTAGATTTTAATTGTTTGTCATACTTTCATTTTGTAAAATTGTTAATATGGCGTTACGGAAAGTGCATTAAATATCCATTATCATTTTGGAGTTTGTAAACATTTTGACTATAATCTGTAACTACCCATATCTTATTTAAAAAGCTGTAAGTTTTGTGTAAGGATACGTTATAAAATATTTAAAAAATATGTATTGCTAATTTTTATTTATTTCGAATTTAATATTGAAAACTTGGATATTAAATTTGTTATTTCATATATTCTTTAACATGAATATTTATAAAGAAGCAAACAAAACTGCCCATAAGAAAATCTTCGTCTCAACATAAGAATATGCAAGCAAAACTTGAACTTACCTAAAATGTGATGAAAGTAAGATAAAGGAGAAATGCAGGAGAAATGAGAGCGTAGCGCAGAATGTGTACAAAAATAATGTATGACAGAAAAATGAATGAGAACATACGAAAATAATGTGGATTGACAACAAATGCTTAAGATGAATAAAGGAACATTGAAATGGTTCAGCCACATAGAAATAGTATAAGTATTACAATCGTAATCTTTCCGCGTGTACATAAGTTACGAGAAGTGTGAATACGTCAATGGAGGCATATGGTATATGGTACATATGATGGTGATGATGATATTATATACTGTATTCTTGTGCAATATTACATGTCTTAAGACATATTGGAATGATTTTTTTGTTGTTAGATATTATTAACCGGCATTGTAAAATATAACTAAATATCATTAATATTTATTTTAATTTTGGACATCGCTTAAAATATTTTATGGTAACAAATATTTCCAAAAAAACAATTGCGAAAATAAGGCACCTTAAATGAAAACATACCGAAGATGTAACTTATGTGAAAACAGGTTCGGAGTTGTTTAGGAACCAGGTCCGAAAGAGCTCGCAATAGGAAAGAGTGGCGATGAATAGTTTCAGTGATAGAACCCCGACCCTCCAAAGACAAGGAGAAAATACGATGACGATGAGGACAAACATGATTTGAAGTTGAATGTTAAATGTTGGCTCTAAATGCTTTGTATCTTATCGACTGCAAGATACAGCAATGAGTACATCTACTAGGAACTGACGTCCCGTGCCTCTCTTGCCGAGGTCAAATAAAGACTGTCGACTAATTACACGAAGTGAATACTGTCAACCTTCAGTCACATCACTTAAAAGAAGAAAAAAAAAACAGCTAAAAAACGAAGAAGAGCTGATAGTATAAGGAGTGTTAAGGGATGGGAAGTGAGAAGATGATCTTACGCAAGGTGGATATTACCAAAGCAAATATATTACTATTTCTCATTAAATGCTACACGCATCATATCTCTGGATTGGTAGAAGTGGAGGCAAATAATGTGCTCAGTTTTAGACCATTAGAGAACCACGACGATCATTCATGGACAACACGACTAAAGAGAAGAATATCTAATGAAATAAAAAAAAAAGACCAGAAACAACCCCTTTGGAATGTCCGTGCTATTATGAAAATATTTATAGCAAGTTTCCGGGAGTTTTAGGCTCTTTGTGGGCGAGTATTTGATAATCACAATCTAACATTGAAAACCACGACGGTAGCCTATAAAGCTGTAATTATAAGATCTGTGACATATGGATGCAAATTATGGGTTTACAACATATAACACTTTAAAGCACTTGAAAATGTCTTTAAAGCACTCGAACGTTAAGCAAACAATGAAGATTTGATGGTACAATAGAGTATCAAATAATAAAATTTTAAGAAGAGCAAATTTCTGTGCTTTCGTGATTCTGGTTTGGCATGCTCGCCTGTGTAGGTCTGGACATGTAGCTTGCATGCCTGACTACAGATTCCCAAGAAATATCTCAAATTGGCTTACATAGTCATCTCCGGTGACACCAACACCAATCATCCTTACCCCCTTTTTATTCTGCCTTCTATTATACTTATCACTGATAAAGGACATTATATTCAATGAAAATATTTAAAAAAATCTTATTCAATGATGAACTTAAAATAATATTTTTTTTAAACATAAAAATTGTCTCAAGTATAATATGTAAATATAGGTTAGGTAAGTATTTGATAGGAAAAGATAATTCTTAAAACTGACGATACCAAAAAGACTAGAAAGAGGAGAGCAGCGTTTGATGTTATGGGGAGGGTTCCTAGATACTAGTTACTGGTCCCATCATACCCAGTTCGTGTGTAAACATATTACACAAGCTCCTACACTGGGCGTGTTTTTATGTAAATAGCGTAGGATGCGATTCGCTTACCTAATTATTTGGGCTCATTCCCCGTTTTACTCGGCACAATTTGGAAGCGAGCCATAAACGTAATCAATGAAGTAACCGCTGGAGAATTTACTTGAAGATGTGTTTTTACAGCGAATTTCATGTTCTGTTTGTTTATGTTCGTACGAGTTTATACGAGTACATTTTCATCAAATCTTCAGTTGCCCTTGCTGCATATTAACTTGTTTTATTGTATACATATTTTATTCAACGTCGCAGAATTTAATTTCTTTATTTTTCAGAATTTTGATGTATTAAATAATTATTTATATCAGTTGAAGACAACTTCAGTATTCTAGTTGGTGGAATACTTGTTTTTTACTCGGGGATTTCTGATTCAATTTTCCCAAAAAAGGTTGCCAGCTTACCATTAGCACACACGAGTCTATAATTTTTTTCCGTTTTTATAAATTACTATAAGGTGGTATATGTGCCATAAAATAGAAGTGTAATATAAATCAATTACCATGAGGTGCTATACATAGAAGTGTAATATTTGTCTAGTAGTCTTGAGAGAGTGGTTGCCTCAAGGTTCCATCACGAATCCAATAATACATTCCCTCATGAGCAATTTGGATTTAGAACAAGACACAACACGGTCCAGCAACTTACCCGTGTCGTGGAAGACGTGTCGATGGGCTTCAATAGGAACAGAAGTACTGGCATGGTACTGCTGGACCTCGAGAAGGCTTTTGATACTGTCTGGCACGATGGCCTTCTTCACAAACTTCTCCTCACTGGCATTCCACTCTATCTCGTGAAACTACTTCAATCCTACCTTTCCAATAGAAGTTTCACAGTCACCACTCATCATTCTACGTCATCCGCCAGGCCCATCCCTATGGGTGTCCCCCAAGGCAGTATACTTGGACCATGTCTATTTAATATTTACACACACGACATTCCTACTCCCCCAAACTGTAAACTCGCACTATTTGCTGACGATGCGGCATGCTACGCATCGTCACTCAAGGTGGATCGAGCTGGTCGCCGTCTTCAGATTGCTCTTGAGATCCTTGAGAAATACTACCAGGACTGGAGGCTCAAAATCAATGACGCCAAAACTGAGGCCATCATGTTCTCCCGAAAAATCAAGGAAAGAGTGCCGTCGATGCCCTTATTCATCGGTGGTTGCCTGGTTGAGTGGCAGGACGTGGTTAAATACCTCGGCCTGCACCTTGACCGGCGACTGACGTGGAAAACCCATTTGAATACCATCAGACAGAAGGGTCACAAGGGCATAGGGGCTATCAGTTCGATATTTCATCGACGCAGCTTCCTTTCACCCAAAAATAAGCTCCTCCTCTATAAAACCCTTATTCGTCCTATCTTGACCTATGCTGCACCCGTTTGGGGTAGTGTGAGCAATACGGATCACCTGAAACTCCAGAGAGTGCAGAACAAGGCATTCAAGATATCTTTTAACACCCATCCCAGAACAAATCTTACCCGACTTCACGCTGAACAGCGAGAAGAAACCCTACAACACCACATCCTCGCTTGGACCGTGAAGTTCTATAAAAGCCAACAAAATCACAGAAATCCCTTAGTCGCTGCCCTGGGGGCTTACGAGAGTAAATCCGACCTACCCTTCCGTTATAAGCACAAGCTCCCGAAGCATTATCTGTTGCCTGACTAGTCCACCTACAGTATTAGCTGGGACGACCAAGGTCTGAGTGAATGTGATGGAATACAAGTAGCCTGAACGAGTGGACTTGTTTTTGCTGAATAATAAGTGTAAAAATTGTTATCTAGTTATAAGTAATATGTAGGTGTTAATTATTTCTAAGATCTCATATATTAAGATTGAATAAATAAAATAAAATGATATGTAGGAAAATAAGTTTAAATAAGTTCATAAATTATAACATATAATTAAGATTAGTTAAGTAATAAATTTGTATATAGGTATAGCCTTGACAAATGTTTGTATAGTAATTTACTTGTTTAATAAAAAAAAAAAAAAAGAAGTCTAATATAAATAGTTTTACAGCCTTCAGTTTGGAAAAAGCTTAAGTGTTTAAATTGTATTATATCACACTTTCGTTGTATAAGGTACAAACTGACGAACTCATTGCCACGTGGAAATCTCTTCAAATTAACCGGAAAAAAGTCCTTAAGTGAAAGCAAGACTGGAATCCTATTAAAAAAACGGGGATCGAACCCGCAACCCCCGGTTTGGAAGGTAGGTTAGATGATTGTCTACGACTGGTAAAACTGCTTTTTTACAGATAAATATATAGATCAGAACAAGTTTGTATTATATTATGTTATGTTCATATTTTCAACCACTTTTTGAAGAAAACTTGCTAAGGATAAAAGACAATGGGATTCTCGTTGCAAAAACTCAAATTTTATTTCTGAATATTTAACATCTGTCAAAGTCATTTATCAACTTTATGTCTCGTGTGTTAATCATTTTTCATATTTCAGAATTTAGGTAATTAAAATAAAACTTTTATAAATGGATTAAATATATCCTGAGACCTATCAGTTGCTTCAAAGGTGTAACCATTCATCTTCTTGTTTCGTCATCTCGTATCTCTGGAGCAAAGCTAACACATTGAGTATTTTATTTCCCAGCCACCTGTTTTTAACAGATCAATGCACGACTACGAGTATGTGATTTTGAAACATGATATTCTGACTTTGTTACACTTTTTCTGCCATTTCTTTTATTTTAAATTTAGTGAACGTACAATGTTTTAGATTTTTTTATCTCTCATGACGTGCGTATAATTCTCATTTTACTGTGCGAAGATTTAATATTTATCCATGAAAGTATATTTTTAATATGTTACGTAAAACAATATAATACACAAGTATTTTTTATTCATTTAACACTTCATTGTATAACAATCTAGCGGGTTTATTGTTATAGGGTAACGTTTCCAACGAATCAGATAAAAGAAAACAAAGGAAATTTCATGGTCACAAAACCATTGAGATTATTTATTTGTAAAAAGTCATGAATAATATATATCACATATAACAAGAATAAAAGTGAAATATCATCTGAAGTATCTGAAATGTAACATTCAAAAGAACTGATTTTAAATTAATACATTTTTTAATCGCTTTTTAAAAGATGCTAATGATGGAACGAGTCTATTATTTGTAGGTAACTGGTTCCAGAGTATATTTATATATTCTTTAACAATTTTAAATGCATATCCCAAACTGAAGTGTTTATCTGGAAAGTAAAAAGATTCGAAGATTATTAGAAGTTCATAAATTTCAATACACATTAGATAGCAATAAGTTCACCCAGTTTATGATCAATAAGACGAAAGTGTAATACAATGAACTGTCCCTCCGATTTATTAACAACAGAATCTCCTGTATACCAACGTATCACGCATCATTCTATACATTATCTTTTGCGGTCCACTCGGCTCACCCATATTAACTTGTATAAAAATTCCGTCCTCATCCCGATTTTCGTTGATACTCGCATTTATCTCTTATTACAATTTATTATTTTTTTCTTAAATATTATATAATTTTCATTTCCTAGGTATAAGACATGGATAGCGATGAATACCAATACTAAATATGGATCAAAAGCTGATAAATCTAAAATATTTTTGACTTCCCTTTAAATGAATAGTTTATTAGTCCCGACTATAAGGCGAGGTTTTTATTTCAAAAATGAAAATGGAAGTGTTTTTTTAGGATGCACATTTTTTATTCAAAAGACAAATTAAAACAACGGTACTCGCCTTATATTCCGTATTTACTATTCAAAAAAAGAGATTTAAAAATATGGGAGTCAATCTACAGTCAGGCCACTGCGGTATGTTTATTTTACTATGTCAATATTACACCAAATATATATGTGATATATTTTACGCCTGGATTGACGGAAAATTGAAAGGCAAAAGACAGGGCAACACTGAAAAGGGGTCGAGACATAAGAAGGGTGCGTTTTATCTCTGGATAATGGATCTATGTGTCTGCTTTTATTGATAAAGGAAACGCGTGTCCTCTTAGAGAGATTAGACCTATTTACAACACCATTTAGGAGTTAGTACTTTTGACTTAGTATTTATAGCGCAACAACTAATGAATTTTACATACAATATATATTTCTTTATCGTTTTAATTTATGATAATGTTAGCTTTATACGTAATATATTCATTGATTAAATTTAAAGTAATTTTTTTACAACTGGTTAAATACGAAAAATAGCAGAACAATTTAATAAAAATAATTTGAAACATCCCACCTTTTTGCCGACCTTCGTAGCCTAATTGGTAAGATGCTCCGGGGTTGTGGGTCTGATGATTTTTGGCATTCTTTTATTTTCAAAAAGGGTTCCAGATTTATTTTCACTTACAACCTTTTGAACATCTTAATAGTTAGTAGAGATTGTCATACGATAATAGGCCCACCAGGTTGTTTTGTATGCAACGAAATAGTGGTACTAAACAAGAATACAATTTATATTTTTTATGAAAAATGAATAAGTTATATTGCATTCTGGTTGACATTGACTTTTTAATAATGCATGATCTAAAATGATAAATCCCATTGTAAAAAGTCTAAACATTTATATTTTTTTTTCTTAAAATGCTTAATATTGTTAAATATATACCACGGAATTCTATAGAGAATGTTTGGAAAATACTTTTTTATTTATTAAAGAAATCTATTATTAAAATATTTTCTTAAGGTTATATCCATAAGCAAATGTATTACTTAAGAACTATAGAACTAATTTAATTTCTATATTATGACTATAAGCCAACTTAATTTTTTTATTCCTACGTGTAATTTTTAAATGAAAATATCTTTTTTATTGTTTTTGAATACGAAAGAAATATTAATAAAAATATTTAGTAATATACTCGTATGATATCAATTTTAATCTTTTAACAAATTTACTTACATAAATATGAATATGTCACGAAAAACTCCATCTGTATTATATAAAAAATGCGAGTTTAAATTGTTTTTCGGTTTTTGAAGGGATAAAAATCAACGGGTAAATAAATCTTACTATAAAGAAAAACTTATTTGTTCCTTAGGACATCACGATAAGTTTTTTAAATCTTATCGACAAGTTGTTTTGTTTATTCCAACCCACGCCAAAGAGTTCCCTCCAGTCGCTTAAACTCGGGCGTTTTAAGGATAAAACTTGGATATATAATTAAAATATTTAAGTCGTCGCAACATAAACAAAACAGCCGCTCACTTTACATTGGACTCGATGTTACTTTGTTTAAGAAAATATTTGCATCACTGCAAGAATCAAAAAGTGGTGTAAAGGGGTATACGAGTACCTACGAAGATGCTTTAATATTAAGTCTACAAATGAAAGTAAGTTATGTTGAAAATATATTACACAAGTAATAACCCGTCAATAATGACGGAAGTAAATATTTTCAATATAATGCTGTTTTTGTCTTAATTCTATTTCATTTTGTCGTCGTGTTCCTGTTCACCATAATGTTTTGTAGAATTGTAAAAAATATTCGTTAATTAATCCAGATGAAAATGACAAAATGATACTATTAAGTAACTTAATGTATCTGAACACCGGGATTACACGTTCTAGATAAGACCTGTTAGATGTGAATGATAAGGCGATCTATTTTGCCTCCTGCCAGAAATAAGTGGCATCATTTAACAATTGCTGGAAATTTATTTTTTTATAAACAACTATTCTATAAGCGTATTATTTATTCAACGAAAATTGAATATCTTCTTAAAATCATTAAGTGAACGAATTAAAACCGGAAAACCTATATTATCTTTACGTTGAGATATAATTTGCGAGCGACTCGACTGCGGAGTTATACAACTTTCAGTATTTTATCTGACCATGAATCCTCGTCCGTTTCGGTATTAGTTATTGGAAGGGGAGGTGCTGTTTAACTGTTGAAACTATACAAATATTTATCCCGGAATCCAATCTCAGAAATGCGAGAAACTCAATAGAAGATAAGTTATTGGAGATCGCCCCCCCCTAAACCCTTTTGAATGTATTGTGGGTTCCGGCGACTTCTCTTGGTCAACTTCAGATTTAGTATTTTTGTATATCATTGAAAGTTGTCAGATCTTCATTCATAATATTTTTTTTAGAAACAGTTAAATTTGAGCTAAATTTGTTTATTTTTGGGATATTGGCTCCAAAATTATTTGAAGTACATGCATAAAATGAAATTTATTGTATTCTAGATACGTTTCATTTTTAGACCATTTTACATCTGAATTTTAGGTTTTCTGTAGCTTACACAATGTTTATCATATTTTTATAGCGCTCTATCAAACAACAAAAAAATAGTGCTATATAAAGTTTTCGTTACGAAAGGCTACTGAAAATCGAACCCGTCGATTGACTTAGAACTTGAATCTCCTTACCATCGGAATTTTGGGTTTGATTTATGAAGACTTTGTGTTTACTGAAGAACAACATCTTTCCCACAGTAAAAATATTAACGCACATGTATCTTCCATACATAAAATGGCAAACAATCATCCTCAGTCACGAAGAATAGCCTATCGTATCACATATTTTTGAAAAGATCGACCCAACATTTTTTCTACGATAAAGGCAAAAATATGAAAATGGGGACTAATATGCTAAATTCTTCTCATGAACGATAATGATTTCTTCTAAAACGTATTGAATACACTGAACAATGATCAAGTGTTGACCTCATTTCTTCTAAAAACGTATTGAATACACTGAAACAATGATCAAGTGTTGACCTCATTTCTTCTAAAAACGTATTGAATACACTGAACAATGATCAAGTGTTGACCTCATTTCTTCTAAAAACGTATTGAATACACTGAACAATGATCAAGTGTTGACCTCATTTCTTCTAAAACGTATTGAATACACTGAACAATGATCAAGTGTTGACCTCATTTCTTCTAAAAACGTATTGAATACACTGAACAATGATCAAGTGTTGACCTCATTTCTTCTAAAACGTATTGAATACACTGAACAATGATCAAGTGTTTGACCTCATTTCTTCTAAAAACGTATTGAATACACTGAACAATGATCAAGTGTTGACCTCATTTCTTCTAAAACGTATTGAATACACTGAACAATGATCAAGTGTTGACCTCATTTCTTCTAAAAACGTATTGAATACACTGAACAATGATCAAGTGTTGACCTCATTTTCTTCTAAAACGTATTGAATACACTGAACAATGATCAAGTGCTGACCTCATTTTCGAAGTGCATGTATAAATATTGCTTATTTGATTCATCGTCATTTATTTCCACGTCTCGATTGACGTTTCAATAGGAAATAGAGTGAAGTCGTTATCGCTATCGCTATCGAGGACACTCTAAGAGCTATTAAAGCTAAATCCGCGACTGTTTTAGCTTCTCGGACGTTATCGCTTACGGACAGCTCCACATAACTGTATATTGGTTGTTGGTTTATATTCACGGAGGTGATTCTGTAATGGTGTATCAATAAATTATATTATATATATATATATTAATATTGATTGCCAGTGCTTCGCTAAGGGTTCGACCTACCACGAAGATTGTGGTGTACTCTGAATCAACTTAGGACGTGGCCAGTGCACACGCTTTTAGGTGCATTACCCCCCACGCTGTGCTACTCCCCTCGAATGACACAGATATTTTTTTCCGCCTAGTATTTGGGGGTATAAGGATACCTATGATTTCTTTCGAAATATATCTATCATGTCTATTATTTCGAAAAAAAAACATGTCAGTGTGCTCCGATCGTTTCACTTCGGTGTACCATCGAACCAGTATAGGTGTGTGGTTGGTGAGTTTGCTGGTGTGCAAACGGGCTCACTTAAAAAAACTTCACAACTTTGCGTTTTAACTGAATATACATTGTAATGGCGAGTGGATCCTCGACTACGAGGCCCAGTAACGACAACGACGCACACGCCTTGCAAAGGTCTGGTTTTATTCATTCCCTGTTATGCTCATGTGAAAATGATCCAGACTGCCGGTCGTATTGTGGAGGAGAGTCCCAATATATTAATGTTTGCGAGGGACTGTAGGAGATCCATCGGGTTACTCCTAAAGTCGTATCATGGGACAGGAAATCCCAATATCCGACTGTGAGAGAGAAACCATACGAGAGAATAATTGTCAAAAAATATCGGTCCATGCATAACTCGAAAATCATATCACACAAGAAAAAAAAAGTGAGTCTTAAATTATTTTTTACGATATTCGAAATCTTACACCGATTTCGACGTCAGCAAACTTAGAAAAAACCATCCTTTAAATCGAACTAACTGGGAGAATCGGTTGAGGAAAACATCATAATATAGTCATGATTTATCCCCTCCGTTGGTAATAGAATGCATACAAACTGCGAGGCATTTAAAAAATAATAATATTAATGAAAAACACTATTTATATAGCACCGTTTTACTAAAAGTTGACTGACTGCGGCCATTGGAATAAGTACTTATACATATATTTCGATAAACATATTTCATAAGAAAAACCGCAGAAAAAAACGAAACTACTAATAAATCTTTATAAATGCGGCTTTAGGTGTAGTGTATTGTTCATATATTGTATCATTTAAATAATGATAAGACCTCCCAAACAGAGTTTTTTTCAATGGAGATGTTAATAGTAAGTAATAGATCTCATTTTATTAGTGGCATTAAAAAAGTGGACTTGTATAAAACTCCGATGATTTTCAACTAAATAGAAAAGTATTTTAATAATTCTGGTTTAAAACTCACGTAAACATATCTATACATCATTTGTGAGGAAAAAAATACAGTTTTCTTGTAACATGAATTTTA
>OX463842.1:32080104-32146107 GCA_949825065.1 Odontocerum albicorne
TGATGGAACAAAACAACAACGATCCTATGGTCTTGTTCGTAGAATGTTTGTAGTTTGTTAAGGGCTCGTACTATTTATTCTAATCAAATAACCCGTGAGTGCTTTTATTATTGCAAGACATCAATTTAAGCAAATATAATCCTCAAAAGATAATTGTGTCGATTTTCATGATTTCATTAGAAGAACGCTTGTATTTTGATATCTGTGCTGTTTTTTTTTATTCCAATCAAATTACTCGCGAGTGCTTTATTTTTTTAAGACATCACTGTTTGAGACAGTTTGAGCAAATATAATCCTCATAAGAAATTTATGTCGATCTCCATAGTTAAGTTGATATACTCGTAATGTATTTTGTTCTCAGCGCTTGTTTTACTTTATTACAATCAAATAAATTGTGATTGTTTTCATTATTGTAAGACATCATTTAAAGTAAATATAATCCAAATGAGATACTTATATAGATCTCCATGGTTTTGTTGGTAAAGTCTTGTCTTTCAGTTCGAAGATTTCAAGCTCCTTGGAAGAAACTCTCATGCCATGGATCTGTATGCCATGGATCTATAATATATTTAAATTCAAAAGTTATTTGACGAGTGTTTTGAAGGAGAAACATTTTCAAAATTTTACGATATTTACGACATTTTCTAAAATATATTTTTAAAGGTGCATTAGTCCAGTTCTGTAAACACTCCTAGGCACTGTACATGAATAGAAAGTGGTAATACCATAGATTTTGAGATCATTGATGAGCAGTAAAAGAGAAACTTGAGACTTGTAAAGCAGATAAGAAGATAATATAAAAAAAAAGTTATAAAAAAGAAAAATAAAAATAAGATTCTAACATTTATTTAGATCATTTTATACTCTGAAGGTTTTTTTGTGGGATTGTGAAGAATTTAAAATCATACAAAATAGTGAGGACCTGCGTGCATCTATACGGAGGACTCCCTTCGGCCCGATTAACTACTCTGGCCTTGAAGCAGCCAGGGGTAGTTTTACAGCTTTCTTCGAGCATTATAATTTATTTAATATATACATACCATCGAGCCGTTTTCCTGTTTGGGCTGGAAGAGAGGACATGCCCCCTGATTTTACTATCTTGACACTCATGTTTCGCGTCTTACAGATTCATGCATCTTCTAATACAGCTCCTACGTATTTTAAATTTCTTGCATTTCCTTCTTTAAAAATGTCATTTACTTGACATTACCATATTTTCCATGATCTTCCACCCTTCTACTTATATTTGCACTGTGTATTTGTTTTGCTAGTATTTCTTTATTAATTCGTTTTACAGGTTTATATCATCTCAGAGTCCTCATCATCATCTAACTTAAAACATCAGTGCTAAGCCATATTCATCCCTAATAACTTCATTCTGTATTCCGTCATACATTTTTACAGCTCCTTTCAGTTTTTTTCAACATCCACGTTTCACTATCATTTATCAAAGTTGTTGTATTGAGTTGACTTAAACGAAAGCAGACGTTTCGAAAGCGTTTCAACCTTCATCTTCAGGCGATGACAAAAAACGTTAATGAATATCTATATACTCGTAAATAATACTTTGTATTCAAAAGGAAGAATATTATAATATGGATTTTATTATTTTGTATATATTCCAGATGCTTTTTTCAGGGGCTTTTAGTTAAATTATATCACCCTTGAATTATTATTAAGAAATAATTTTTTTTTTCAATTTATCAAAGGTTTCGGCTTTGACTTTGTGGTATTTTAAATTAGAATATTTAACACGAAATAACTTTCTTATACCACTATAAATTAATCCCCGCTTCGAGTGTTTCAATCTCCTATCACGAGGCTCTCTTTTGGCATTCCGTCTGTGATTGAAGGTAGAAACACGTCTAGTAGGAATTCATGTTAGTAAAATACAATAAAAAAGTTGTTCACTGCGAAATAATCTTATTTTGATATTCCCAATTGTGTCTTTTTCCTGTTTATAATATTTGTTTAATTTTTATTGCATACGGGAGCAAAGTAAATCTGACGCATTGAAATATTGTTATCCTTGGTATCGGAAGTTTGAGCTCTTGGAACCTTGCCATCTGTCAAGACAATATGGTTGCTGAAGTGCAACACCTTACACATGCATAAGCGTCTTTCATCCACAGGATGGCTGATAATCATACGCGAACACGAGGGATAGACTATGTATTGCATACATAATTCCCGATATAGCGATACAAACTTGTATTTAATTATTCAAGAAACGTATGTTACATTACGCCAAAGCATGATTATTTACACCTGAAAATAAATAAAAATATGTATGTGCATTAGCATTAATTAGCATTTAAGTATAATGAAGACACCTCATAAATCAAATCCAATGTTCCGCAAAATGATACGTGGTGTGATGGAATAAAAAATATTCTTCCACTACAAACACGTTTTAATAGTCCATTAAAATAAATGGAATACAACAAAAAAATAATTATTTCATTTTATCCAACAACTTTTCGACTATAAAAACCATAAGTTGTTACCGAACAACTATTCTATTTCCATTGCCTAGTTGATAAGAAATTACAATTTTATTTCGTACAACAGCATTTCGACTAACGAAATCGATAGTTTTTAATAAAAAAAAAGTCAAAAACACTGACACCAGTTCTTCTTTGACCGACCAACTACTGGCATGGCTTATTTTCCGGGATTCATGGTTTGATATTAATTGGTACAGTCTTTTTTTTTAAGAAAGGGTTATATATAATTTTCACGCAATGACTATTACGTATCTTTCAGTTTCATAAGAAAATATTGCATCTTGACAATAAAATGGGCAGAACGTTCTTCTCGAGGAGTAAAATGAAGTTATAAAATTAATATACACAGATGCTTTTTTTTTAATGACTTGGAATAACAAAAAAAAAGAAAAAGTTAGATAAACAGATGGGCGTGAGAAACAATTAAGGCAGGGAGCAATTTTTAAAGCATTTATGATAAGAAAAAAAGGAAACGAAGATTTATCCTTTTTATCTATCCATGATCGCATATCTAGGATAAATTGATGGAACTGTTTAAAAATAATCCTTGTACATGTAAGGTAATCGGCAAAAAACCTGTAGTGTTTTTTTGTAGCACTCGAGGGTGGTGGCAAATTCATGAACGGAGATTTTAGCAAAAAACATTTGTAACTAAGCCAGTAATAAGCAAACACATTGTTATCGAGATTTTGCGAAAATGAGCTTGAACTTTTGCCAAGAATGATTAGTTTATTCGATAATTTATGTATTTTAAAAATAGAAATCAGTGTATTTAATGAACGAGTTTAAAGATTTTATCTACTTGTTTATCAATCAATCAAGAATTTCAGAAGTGGAAGAAAAATATTTTATTATAAAAATAAATGATGGTTGGAACTATGTATAATATTTAAAATGCTTTTTACGGTAATAAAATATTTATATTAAATTATGTTATTTTATATTAAAACATTTATTTATGCTCTTTCTGTTTATCTTTTTATTATAATGAAAGTTCTTTATCTTAAAAAAATAATTTGAGTTGGTTTGGTATCAAAGAAAGATAATAATAATTATTTTGTAACACTTAGTAAAACTTATTTAAATATGTATCTCTTAAAATAATGAAAAATAATTTATCTACCTTCAAAGTTGTACTTTGTGGAATGCAAGATATTTTTATTATTTGAAATGATAGAAATTGAATAAACTTGAGATAATACAGAAATTTATAATAATTTTATAGTAAATCTTTTTTAAACTATTGAGTCTAAAATACGTATTTATCCTTTTAAAAAATTCGCATTTTATATAATTTGCAATTAATTATTAGATTTTTTTTAAATGAATATGTAGAATTTTCAATCAGGATATTAAACGTTACGAGTAAAGTTATATCATGCACTTAATGAGAACGATCAATATGTGAATTTCAGGTACACAAAACGAATATATGAAGTTGTTCATTATTATGCGAGTTTTAGTACTCGTAATACAACTTTGGTCACTTCGCCACACTGGTGTATCTGTGTGTGCACATGTGCTTGGGTGTGGATTTTTGTGTATATATGTATGTATCTATGCATGAGTAGAATTTATTATTTTTTTCTCACTTTGTATATAAATGGCCACTATTACATTGGACTACCCAGTAAAGTGTGCTTGTTCGTTTGAAAGGATTAAAGAAATAAAAAAATAAAAAAATATTATTATTATTTATATGAGATTGTTGATTGGATGGACATGTGTACCACTTTTATGACGACAACCATAATCATAATCCGAAGAACAAGACCGCAATGACCGAATCCATAAATTTTACTTAACTTACTTTTTTATTATTTCATTTGTGTGTAACCCAAAAACATTGTTACGCCTGAACCACCAATTTTTACAAACCATGTAACTCCTGCTTGAATGTTTAGAAGACATTATCGCCGGTCAATAAACTTGCCTATTGTATCTTTGTGCGATTAAGTATCAATTAAAACTAAAATTAAACAAATATAACTATGACGTAATTCATTCTTGTTATGTTGTTCATAAGAGTTTCCATATGGTTTACATTAAACATCCTGAGATACGGCCTTTACCGCATATTATTGAATTCTCATTGACAAAGAATAGTTTATTTCGAGTATATGTTAACCGAGATGATGCAATAACAAACGATTTGATGAACATATGTATCTTTACTTATTCCAAAGAGTCTTTGAGGAGATCTATCGGCTTCTTGACTTGGCAATAATGTGGTTGTGGAATCTAGGGATAAAAGTATAAGATGCAATACAAAAATTGAACAAGATTGTTTTGTATAATTTCATGAGTGGTTTGATTTATTTTCATTCCTTTTATTTCAGTTTCTTTAATAAATGAGTAAGGGGAGTTATAGAAAACCTCATAATAGTCACTCACTTGTAGCTGCTGCCATTAGTAGCGGAAAGAACCCAATAATGACGCAATTCAATTAATTGTGTTACATTTTCATAGTATATTATTTCCATGTGACAATCTCTTGAAAAACGAACTAGAAAGATGTTAAAGAGGTCTTAAGTGAAAACAAGGCTAGAATCCTTTTTTATAATGCTGGGTTTCAATGGGTATCGAACCCGCAACCTCTGACTTGTAAGACAGGGATCTTGCCAACTAGGCCACGGAGGTAGTCGTAAACAGCTTCGAATGTCATTAACACCCTCGTATGTCAGGTAAACAAATGACAGAAGGGTTAAGGGTAATAAATCAATATATAACCGATTTGAATACAGGTTCAAATCGCAACCATACGAACAAGTCGATATTTGCATAAACAAGTGATTTATGCGTAAATTTACTTGAGTTACTCCACTGCCATGTTTTCCGATGTAAATTAAGTTTATCAGTGGCGCGCAGCGTTTGACAATATGCGGAAAGCCAGCCTTAGTTATTTGTTATAATTTCGTCAGCCACCGGCAGAGCACCGCCACTAACTGTGATAAACGACTGTCGAGATATGGGAATATATATACAAAATAAACTGTACGCATTTTTAACATGCTATAGAAGTACAGTAGTCCCCCTTTATTCGCAGGGATACGTTCCAAGACCCCCCCCCCCCCCAGTGGATGTATTATAGGTACTTTATGTATTATATGTTTTTTTCCTTTACATACATGCTTATGGTAAAGTTTAATTAAAAAATTAAGTATGTTAAACTTAGAGAAAAAAAATGACTCATAAAAAATTTAAGAATTTTAACAATATACCATAATAAATTCTATGAGAAGAATTATATAAGGAGTTGCCTACCTTAATCTGGGATACAAGATGGGCGGCAATATGCTAAACATCATATGCTATGCTGACGATGCCATCATCATAGCGGAATCAGAGGAAGACCTGCAACAAATGCTACATCGATTCCACACTGCTTCCAATAAATACAACATATCTATCTGCATCAGCAAGACTAAATGCATGACTCTAGCCAGAGAGCAAGTTGGATACAATGTGGCGATTAACGACACACCAATTGAACAAGTAACAAACCTTAAATACTTGGGTGCTAGCATAATGTGCAATAATGACCTCTATGGCGAAGTGCTTGAACAATTACAAAATTATTTCCGGATGTCTAAAGAACACTATCTGGAAAAACAAGTATATGAACATCCAAAGCAAGGTGAGGATATACAAGACCTGTGTCCATCCCATAATGACATACAGCATAGAGTCCAGAGCCGACACTGTCAGAACCAAAAATCTCCTTCGAACCAGCGAAATGAAGGTACTCAGGAGTATCGCTGGCAAAACCCTTCGTGATAGAGTACGAAACACAGAAATCCGAAAGATGTGTGAAGTTGAAGATATTATCAGACGGGGACGACAGAGAAGAAGGTTCTGGAACGAACATATATCCTGAATGGCGGAACCAAGAGCAGTAAGAATGACCAGGGACAGTATCCCCATAGCAAGCAGACCTCCAGGACGACCTCCCAAAATATGGAAAGACAGCTGGCAGTCGACGTCACAAAAGGGAAACAATGATGCAGGACCATAACAGTCCAACAGGCCTAAAATAATAATAAGAAGAAGACTATAATAAAAATTATGTGAAAGTAGTCTCTCTATCTCACGTACACATTGGTGGTAAGATGTCTGTCTTCCAGTCCGGGGATCGCGGATCCGAATGGAATAGTACCCATTTTTAGAGAGGATCCAGTATGATATTTCCTTACGGCTTGTTTAAACAATTTTTAAGTTGGTTGAAAGAGATTGTCACATGGCAATAAACTGGCCAGGTTGAACTGTATTCAACGAACGTATAACACAATATAATAATATATCTTATTGAATTGTACTACTCTTCTTCTTCTTGTAATGATAATAGTGATGATGTGATAGATGAAGTGAGTTGAATGACATAGCGTTTTGCTAATATTGACCATCTGGCGGCTGACCGCGAGTAACTAAAACCGCGGAAAGCGTAACTACCCAAAAAGAAGACTAGTGTACATGAAAATAATTTCGGATGAAGGGGAACTTGAATAAAACCAGAGGGATTACCTAAACTGCTTGTAAGCCATGCCGAAATATTATATAATATTTCTTTGAAAATCTATTCCGGTTAAATATGTATCAAATAACAGACACACCACCACGCCAAATCCATTTTCAGATAAGTAGAGTGGTAATATTTCATACCTTGTCTTCTTCGTCTGCACTTAAACATCTCAACATACATTTCCTTCTGTTTCTCAATTGGACTTAGGTAGCTAGTCATTTAAGCTAAATATTATTTAATGATTCTTCATTACATAAAAATAGTTAAATAATTAAAGTTTGATATATTACAATTTCATTTTATTGATATATATATTTTGTATTTGGGAAAAAAAGTAACATCACCATTTTGAATTTTGTATTGTAATATATTTTATCACACTTTCGTTGTACAACAAAACAAGTTGTAATATGAAACCATCTACAAAGTATTTCAATAGAAATCTACCTAAAACGTGAGTCTACATTTATTACAAAAAAAAAATACACAAAGTAAATATATGAAAATAATAAAAATAAAATAATGTGATAAGAAAGTTTATTTTATAACGACATAATCATTTGATATTTTGCAAATAATGTTACAAATATTTGTTTTTTAATTATAAAATGTCAACTAACGATTTGTCATCATCAACACATGTAATCTGAACTGTGTTTATTTATTATGTTAAAGAAAAACGAGTAAAAATTCGTCGAGTATATTTTATTCACAAAATATAAGTTCTCTGGTGCAACGATTGCGTTTCAAATACAAAACGTCCTATTTAAATTACTTCAAAACTTTATTTTTATATTAATTACACCCACGTAGTAAAAAAATATTGACATATATATTAGCAATCACTTTTTATGTATAAATAAAACTATATTTTGAAGAAAAAACAGTAAAATTGATTACAAGATATTAACTAAATTTATCGTTACAAAAATAAAAGTTCCGGGAACATAAAGAAAAGGGTTAATGCAAAGAGAGAGAGGGAGAGGTAGAGAGGTGCAGGATCATATTTCCCGCTCTCAATTAGCCACCGGAAGTACTCGCCTCAGCCACTTCCTCTTCCCGCCGAGTTTTCCCACCAATCAGCCGCTAGGCGGTTCAACCCCCTCCGTGCTACTTTTTTCAGTATATATCGTAATTACAAAGTTAAAATGTATTTTATGGCATCAAATTGATTTCAAAATAATAAATTCAATATCGTCATACCATTTGCTTTATTATTTGGTAGATATGAAATCTATCCATGCATACAAGTCTTCGGCACATCCGCATCGATACATTTTGACACATACGCTCTAGTGTTTCTCACTTACTATTTTTTTAAATATAGTTTCTCCCATTGTAGCCTTTAATTACTTCCTTAGTCTCTTTATAGTCTTTTGCACTTCTTCATTCTTATTGTGTTGCTAAACCATTTCAAGATTCCTTTCTAAGTTTTACCTAAATTATTTGTTTCACACAGTCGGATGTCTCTCATTGGATAATTTTTTATCAACCATTTAAGAAGGTAATATTTTTTATACAGCACGCATTTGTGATGTTTTTTTCTCAATATCAGTATGCTTTAAATACGATGATTTTTCAATACCATGGCTTCACTTCTATACACCGATATGTAAGCACTAATATATCACTGCACACAATAATTTTCAAAGACTGATATTTTCGAAAGACCTAGAACATTTCTAGTCAGTAAAATAACGTGTTTCATTCCTGATTTTTCTTTTCCTTTCCTCTCCACCATCCTTTCCTTTCCTTTTGATTGATGATATCTCACTTTATATGAAAAATGGTGTTCGGGTGATTGTCCGTCTTTGTGGGGTTTGTGGGCATGTTCTCACGTATATGTTTATGGATTTCGTGGGGATGGATAGTCATTTGAATGATTTATGCGACCACGTAACTTGCTTCATTTACTTTTGTCTGGTTGGTTGGAAGAGATTGCCGCCTGGCAATAAGCCCGCCAGATTGTATTGCAATAAAAGTGTTAAATAAATAAATAAAATAAACATCGTTAAGCTAATATTTGTTAAAAAAACGTAAATTTCAATATCTTTGTCTATCTTACCACGTCTCGAAACCATGTTATCTGGACAATGTAATCCACAATTCGCTCTTTCGTTGTTGATTCATAGATAATAAACACTCATGCAAAATAAGCGAATAATTTTGGTTTTTTAAAATACATGAACGTTATAAAATTTGATTTCTAAAATGTAGTTGGTAAGAAATTTAAAAAAATATATTTTTATTATTATAAATGATGTACTAAAATTGCTTCCGAACTGGTATTTAAGGAAAATTTTGTTTTTGGATGGATTAATGGAATTTTAAATTCTTTCGTTGTAAGTAATTCGCAATTCGATTGGAGTTTGTTTGTTTCAAATAACTTACGTCGTTAGTGATAACATTATTGAAGTAAGGGATAAGTAAGATTTATCTTTCGAATAAATATAAAATGTTTTCACTCTCCTTTTGAAAGGAAAATATTCTTATGAAGAAACTGCGTTGAATATTGTAAAACAAATGTACTTTGAATACTGTAGATCATTATACAGCATTGCCATTGCCATTGAATTCTCAAGAAAATTTAAAAACATGAGAAACTCTAAATATTCACAAAAACGCCTTTATTACATTTTCATAGAAGACGTCTTATGTTAAAATTTGAGTTATGTGAATTTGTCTGTGTAGGGGAAAATATTTTATAAAGATAATAAAATTACAAGAATCTCGTACATCGCGGGTTGAGTTCCCGGATTGGATTGCAAAAATGTTATTTATGTCCCGCCAGGCAATGTTCTCTCTGGTTGTTTCGTTGTATATTGGTATATTTTTATTCTCTACAAAGGTAAAAACGCGGAAAATTCGCAGAAAATGGATTAATTCGACATTAAAACCTACGAGATAATTCAATCTCCCAATAAAACCACAATCAATAATACGTTCAGCCATAGCCTCTCATAACAAATTTACGAACTTATATTTCTAAACACAGGAATTTTCCCAGTACAAAGAAACCGAAGATATCTTTGGCTCAAATCAGTTATTCCTTTCATATAAATACCAACATAATTAGGTCCATCAAAACACCAATAAACCAAGAATGCCGCTGGAATTTCTGAAATGTTATGTTATATTGAACGTTAACCGGGGGCAGCAATGGAGTTATCCCTATCAACAGAACTTTTGATAACGTTAAGTTAGTGGAGATAAATTTCAGTGTTATAGAAATTTATTTATAACGAATATCCCAAAAAATGTATACATACTTTTACACTGTGCCATTTACTTGAACTTGCTGCAAGAAATTATCGTATCACACATTCGCGAGGAGGACTTTTATTTCCAGCAAGATGGGGCCTCATAAATTATTGACAACATAAATTGATATAAAAGACGAAGAAGTTGCACCTCCAAGTTGAAGAAGTTACGGGAGCGGTTTCATTGTGGTACCATATATTTGTTCTGAGCTGATGTCCCAAAGGTAAAGATAGTCATGATAATCGCCAAGCTCCAAGATGAGAAGAATTTTAAAGATGGAAAGGAAGACTTGAAAGTGAATCCTATTCAAAATCTGAACGCTTTATTATTTAACAAGGAAGCTGACCACCAGTGGCGAAAACTTTTCTTAGACCTCGTGAGTCTCGTGACATACTAGTACATACATATACGCACCATCACGTCATGTCTTTTGTGCAGTAGGCAGATGAAATATCTCCACGTTTTTCTTTTCATGCTTTTGTCTCACCTGCATCCACATATCTCGTCATACATGGTCTCTTATTTGTCATTATTCTCCTTTCCCTCGGTTACATTTTCCCCATCTATCTTTTTCCACTCTTTCTCTTCCTCGCTCTTTCCTCATTTTAGACAAATATATTTTTGTAAGTATTTCGCGATTCATATCTTCATTGTGGGCAAAAACCATCTCAGGTTTTCTTTCTTAATTCTACCTTAACATCATTCCATATCCAAAAGTTATTCTATATATGTTAAGATCATCAATTTTCTTAATCTTTCAATTTGTAATATCTTTTGACATGACTGATAAATTTTGATATATCACATTTTCGTTGTATACATATACAGTACAACCGTGTACCGTGTCGTGTGGAAATTTCTTCTAACCAACCAGAAATATGTCAAACGACATATTTCAGGTTGCCTTTAAGACGGTGTTTTTTTTGCAAATTCCGGCGGTACCCTAAAAAACGTATAAAAAATAAAGAATTGTGGAAAATAATTTTGTATTTTTTTATAAATATTTGTAGGGTACTACCGGAAACCGTGTCCGAAATCCCAAGGTTGAAATCAAGCATTGATCAACAAAAAAAATAAAATGTTATTTAAATGCTTCAATGTTTACATATAATATTTAATTTTGTTATTTCCAATTTGAAAGAGGTTTCTCGAATAAATCTTTTAAACGCCTGAATAAATGCAATCCTTCGCACCTATAGTATTGCTTAACTACGAGAAACCGCACCGCTGTTGGAAATATACTTCTACTGACATCTTGCGGAGAAAAACTTCAAAATTTAATTAACTTGAAAATCTTCTTATTTAAAGATATTTACTGATAGAAGTTCTCATTGTTTTTTACAGATGCAAATTATTTTTGATGTATTTTATGATTTTAAACACCATTCCAATTTGTAACATTATTAACGAACATGCTATGGGAACGTGAGATAATTTATAATATAATTAAATATGAAATTCACAATCCTGATTTCGTTCTAAATAAAAGAAAGAAAATATGGGAAAAAGGATACTTCTTCTGTATTATCTTATATTATATATTGAAATATCAACTGAGAGTTTAAAAATTCTATTTTAAATTTGGATAACATTATCATCATCACCATTACATCAAATTCCTGTTGTGGCATGAATATAGAACAAATCTCTATATCGTTCTATTCTACTACGTCCATACACTTTATCGTGCATATTTTCCTATTGTCAAGGTTTTCCACTCTTCCTTCTTTCATAATTTGAATTATTTAGTCATGCTACGTTTTTATAGGTTTTCCTAAACTTCTCATATTTTCATTTAACATTTCGTTGTTAACAATCTGGCGGGTTTATTGCCTTCTTTATTTATCGATTAGAATATTTTTGTAAGTATTTCATCATGCATTATTTATACGTGGCCGAACCATCTCATTGGTTTTTTTTCTTCTTAAACAATACATCTTCTTTCAATCCACATTATTTTCTAATGTCCTTATTCTGCCATACATTGTTTTTTCACACATTTTACGTAATGTTACCATTTTATCGCATTTAGTATACATTTGCCACGTTCATGTTTCGTTAGCATATCGTTTGCATTTTTGAACCAAGATTCCATTACGACCACCCAGCATGTTTCTCTTGAAATGCTTAAGTCGGTAACACATTGGATAAACTAGCATTCACTCTATTGCCTGCTGCTACTCTTCTTTCAAAATCACGCTAGAGGGGGCATCTGATGTAAATGTGCTGCCAAGTTACTGCCTAGATGAATAAATAAGGTAAATCTGGGAAATATGAAATATTTCTAAGATTTAATAATAAATATGTCACTTATATATCGCTATTTAGTAAAATAATATAAACCTAAGAGTTCTTAAACACAGTTTATAAAAACCACTATATAAAAATAGGTGGAACGAGGTCTGAAAGTAAAGTTTACGGGATACTATTGATGAATAACCTGTCTACTAGAATTCGGACTCCTTGTACCCATAACGCTGCTTCTGGTCTTTGGATATATTCTATATTATTATAAAATAATTACAAAATAGGATGATAAATCAAATGGAGCTAATAAATAGCTTTAAAAACACTGAAAAATAATATCAGGATTTCAACAAAATAAAATGGAAAGTTTAATAATATTCAAACAGCCGGAGGTTTAAGCTAGTCATCGATCATAATCTTATTGAGTTAGCATATCATTCATTTGCCCCCACCATTAAATACTTAGGTATCGACATTTAATCAGTCACAATAATCTCTACAACAAACTTAGTGAACAAACAAAATAATATCAGGATTTCAACAAAATAAAATGGAAAGTTTAATAATATTCAAACAGCCGGAGGTTTAAGCTAGTCATCGATCATAATCTTATTGAGTTAGCATATCATTCATTTGCCCCCACCATTAAATACTTAGGTATCGACATTTAATCAGTCACAATAATCTCTACAACAAACTTAGTGAACAAACAAAATAATATCAGGATTTCAACAAAATAAAATGGAAAGTTTAATAATATTCAAACAGCCGGAGGTTTAAGCTAGTCATCGATCATAATCTTATTGAGTTAGCATATCATTCATTTGCCCCCACCATTAAATACTTAGGTATCGACATTTAATCAGTCACAATAATCTCTACAACAAACTTAGTGAACAAACAAAATAATATCAGGATTTCAACAAAATAAAATGGAAAGTTTAATAATATTCAAACAGCCGGAGGTTTAAGCTAGTCATCGATCATAATCTTATTGAGTTAGCATATCATTCATTTGCCCCCACCATTAAATACTTAGGTATCGACATTTAATCAGTCACAATAATCTCTACAACAAACTTAGTGAACAAACAAAAAGGCAGTTGCAACATCTGGTTATCTAAGAAAATTTATAAATAAATAAATACAGGTTTATCTGGAAACACCACATGTACATTGATAACATGATTCGGATTTATAAGATATTTGTATAGTGTTGAAACTAGAGCCAACACAACTAGTACAAAGAGCATTCTTCGATCGTCAGAGATAAGAATATTACGATCCAACGCGGGAAA
Source organism: Odontocerum albicorne (assembly GCA_949825065.1). Classification (NCBI taxonomy): domain Eukaryota; kingdom Metazoa; phylum Arthropoda; class Insecta; order Trichoptera; family Odontoceridae; genus Odontocerum; species Odontocerum albicorne. The sequence goes on from OX463842.1 coordinate 32,093,937, forward strand.
AGAGAGACAAGGGTCAGAAACTCTAATATCCGACATACTTGCAATACATAAGACATAGTAAGATAGGGGGAGTACAAAAAGAAGGCGGTACTGGCATGACCATGTATGTAGGATAGAAAGTGACAGAACTCTATATTTACAAAGCAGCATACGGATTCTCAGAGTGACATTGCATGCCAGGAAGGTCACCTTAAAGGTTGAGAGACGCTGTTTCTTGTCCTCCCAGGAATGATTGTTGCATCAAAATAACTCCCAAATTGACACTAAGAAAAGAACATTTTGAAAAGTAACAAAAACTTGTCTAGTTAATAGTAAAGTATATTTTTCAATTATGAAAAACTAGTAACTTTACACCGATTTTGAAAAGAAGACAATGATTTGTTACCAAATAATTAATAGACTACATCTCTTCCACGTATTGTTCAAACAAATCTCGGAATGATAAGGCACATCTCTTCCATGTTTTATTAAAACAAGAAGCGTTTAAGATACCATATCTATTGGAACCTCTACGTATTGTGCTGAATCTGTGGCATGAGGATGATTCTCCAACATTTTCTAACAACTGGCCAACTTTAATTTTGCTTTGGATGTAATTGAATTAACCCAGAGTTTAATGAGAAATGAACGGCTAGTTGAAAGAGATAAAAGCTTTGTTTTCGTAATATATGGGATTTGTTTCGACAATTTTGGGAGTGTGAACGATTCTAAGGACTTGGCTAACTTTAACAGCAGTGGTCTCAAATCATTGTATTTCAAATATTGTTTAATTTTATTTGCAGGATATAAAACTTTTTACGTCGATTTGTGACACTAAAAATAAATGTTTTGAATGCGAAGAAGTGTTTGTATTGAATGATTTTAATTAAATACGTTCATTGTATGTTTTCAAATGAAAATTACTTTGTAAATTTAAATTGAATACTGAAATCATAAATGCTGGGTTAGTCTATTAAAAAATCAATGAATTCGTGATTGAGGTATAGTACATGACCGCGCGGTAACGCACTTGACTTCCTTGCGAATGCGAATGGTCGTCGGTCACTGTGCTATTCTCCTCAAATGACACAGGCATTTTTTCCACCTAGTATTTGGAAGTATATGAATAACTATGACTTCGGTCATATCTATTCATTAAAAAAGAGAAAAAAATATGCCAGTGTGCGCCGATCGTCTTACTTCAGTGTGCCATCGGATCCAGTACAGCAGTGTGGTCGGTAAGTTTGCTGGTGTGTAACGGCTATAGTAATTGACGTTTGAATGGCGAGGGGATCCTCTACTACAAGGCTCAGCAAAGATGACTGTTAATTGTGATCAAGAATCGAGAAACTTTTGATAAGTGACATATTATTCAAGTCTTATTTATTGAGATACTTGAAATAATTGACCAAACGAATAAAACAAAATTGGATTCATACCACAAAACATACTTGACAAAAGGAAACTTTCCCGTTTTACTCTTTGAAGTATTGTTAAACTGTATTCACTACTTTGAATTCACTTAACGAAGAAAAGCGTTTATACCATAAATACGAATAAACATTTTTTTTAGTTTTAGTAAAAAAGTATTTCGTAGATTTTACTGAGCAAAACCACCGTGTAAATTTTTTAGAGTATATTTATTTTGTGTTTTTTTTGCTCTGGCTCATATTTAGTTTTAAAAATCTCGCAAATGAAAATCTTTGGTTCATATTAGGGACCTCTTATGAAACAGGAATCTAATTGAGTTCATACAATTAATGGTAGGAATTACGTCACACATTTTAGTTTAAATGTTAACGCAGATATATGGAAAAATATACTTAGAACTCCTCATTTTTCACAGTTCGTATTAATACAAGCGTTGTCATTGACAAAAATAAGATATTAAATACATGAGCTTTTAAAAAGTAAATGAAACAAAAGCTATTGAAACAAAGTAAATAAAACAAAAGCTATTGAATACTCAAAAAGAGAAAAAAAATTACCTTAACGCCTTTAATTCTAATAAAAATTCTGTTAATCACAAAATGTTAATTCAATTTAATTAAGATGAATACGTAAATTTTCGTGAATAATTAAATTCTTAAATAAGAGTTGTATATTTCCCTTGTTACGTTATAATAAATAAGGAAATTCTATATTCACGGATTTCATATTTACATTCATTTGATTTATCTACAAATATTTAACGAATACGAGTAATTTAATTTCAAGATTATTTAGTTATAAGGATACAATTAATAACTCACTATTAAAACAATAATGGAAGATGCGAGGCTGAGGTCAAAGCTGGAAAATATACAGAAGAGCAGAACTGTCACAATCACAACGAAAATGCGTTTAGTTAAGTCTCTCGTCTTCGCAATATTCATGTATGGCGCGGAGATTTGGACTCTGAGAGCAAGCGAGAGATGTGGATTAAATGCATTTGAAATGTGGTGCTGGAGAAAGATGTTACGAATTTCATTTACAACAAGGTGAACTAACTATCTACTCTCGAAGAACTGAGAATCATCGACAGATTGTCGATAATATATCTTCGACGAGTCCTCCGATTCTTTGGGCACATTGCTCGTGGCTAAGAAAACAGTTTGGAGAGGTTTGTGGTTACTGGTGGCGTAGAAGGATGACTTACAAGAGAAAGAATCCTAATGCGTTGGACTGACCAAATTAGAGGCGCAACTGGACTATTTTTCTTCTTCTTGTCAAGTGGGAAACCATAGCTTTTGTATGTCATGAGTGGAAAATTAATGTGAATTTAGATATTTTCTTCCGTGGTTTTATTCACCCGTGTAACTGTGCCAACTATGAGTCTATGAAAGGCGATGGAGACGCAGCATTCCCTCTAAGTCTTAGGCAGTTGTGTTGAGCGGCATTTATTTTAGTGACTACGCAGACCAATTCTCGAATATACAGTAGACATCGCATCTCCAAGATGGTCCATGGACCTCGTCTGAGAATATCAACCGATAGCGATATATCTTCGTCTTCAGCTCCATCAACCAGTGGATCTCATGCACAACTCTCTCTTCTTGTCTAGAACATATCTCTCCACTTTCAACGGTCTTGAACAAGAGACTCCCACTCATCAGTGTCCATTTCAAAATTCTTAAGGTTTCATTTGCATATGTACGTCATTGACTCGGAGATGTAGACCTCCATGAGATCTGTTTTTATTATGAAGCTCTCCATCGAAAGCAACTTTGAGAACTTGAATATTTTCTATATTCCTCATATTGTCTATATACCCAGCCAGCGCAATCGCTTCTCTTTTAATGTAAATCCGAGTATACTGATTAATTTCTTTTTCCAATTTTCATCAATGTTCAAATAGTCTTTTCAATTCTTTGCACGACGATGTTCATAGTTAATAGACAATAATATACCTATATACCTACTAGAATAAGAATATACCTACTAGAATACGAATAATAAAATCTGTATGATTTTGAAGTAATCAATATTTTTTGTTTTAATACGCTCAAACAAGTTTTTTAAAAATGAAAAATTTAATAAAACCTTTTCAAAACATTTATTTTATCGATAATTTTTTTCAGATTTAGAGCCATCGAATTATCATCGATATAAAACCGACAAGATATAATAATTAAAGAATTTAAGTAATTATACTTCAAAGAGCCGAGAGCTATAAAATTTCCCTGTACAAAGACGTTTTCCCTTCAATTAGCAACCATCAGCTGCAGATATGCTGGAGATTTTACAATTAAAAGAAGAAAAAAAAAAACAGTTTAAAAGAAAATCTTTCAGTTTCAAAGAATATTCTAATCTTGTTTGCCCCCTTTTCGAGTGACGTTGAAACGTTTCTGCCAATGAAATTTAGATTAAAACTGAAATATGACAAAGCTTGACCCTACCACGTTTTCGAATTATCGTTCTTACTCGCCAATGGTATTTTTATACAAATCTAAAACTAAGCTGAGACTGTTTTTTAACTTTAAAAGCGACATAAACTGAAAAGTTACATACTATACATATAAACCCTGCTTGGGTAAACAGAGAGGACAAAGCGCCAGACTTCGCTATCTCGATACAAATATTTCGCCTTTTCTCATGAATACGCCTTCTCATACAGCTCCTACGATTTCTCTTACTTCTTACATCTCCTTCTTTCAAAATATCATTCACTTGACCCAACCATGTTTTCTTTGGTCTTCCTCTCCCAAGATTTCCACTCATATTATCAGTCTTTCTTTATTTATGCTTTCCACGTGCCCATACCATCTCAGAGTGTTCCTTTTCGTCTTACTCAACAAATCAGTCTTAAATTCACATTTTTCCCTAATCACTTTATTTTGTATTCTATCAAACATTGTCAAACCACGTATTCTTGCAAGTGCACGCACGTCTACATAATTTATTCGGCTCTTATCAGTCTTTTTCCACGTCCATAGTTGATACTAAAATACTATTGTGAATTATCATCTAAGCGGATTTTAATACGATCCGGCTCGAGTTAACATTTTTAGTGCTTCATTGACTTCGTTTTCTATTGCTACACGCCGTTTAATATTTTCCGTAACATTTCCATCATCTGAGAAAGAACTGAATATTTTTGGAGGCTATATGTCAGAATAAATTCATGCGTTCGTTAAACAAAGTATAATAGTTGAAGCTGTAGATATTGATACATCTTTTTCTCATCCTAGCTTCATACCACTTCATAGTGTCGACTTTTTTAGTCCTTTCTTTCCAATGTTTTCCGTTGTGAACAAGATCCATTGACACTCCAAGCGCTCAGGTGTCTTCCGCAGATTGATATATATTCGTGCAAAACGCAATATTCATAAGTGACTTTATAGAAGAGTGGTTTGTTAATTTAAGTGATTATTAGAAATAAATAAATGAGCTTATTTTTTTCTTTTAGAGCGTTTGCAATATTTTTTTTGATGTTCAATACTTTCGACCCCTTACGTGAGGTACAAAAGTTTTACTAATATGAATTGTAAGCTTTACTATCGAGATTTAAAAATATTTTTAAAATTTATTTCGTCAAAAACTGCAACGTAATAAATATCGTTTTACACGATCATGTGTAACACATTAAAAAATAAATTAAAATTGTTATTATTTTTCATGATAGTTGATTATTTTGAAAAACAGTTCAGATTTTCAGATCCGATCAAATATTTTCAAAGATTAAATTTTTATACATACTCGTATGTTTAGTTCATTTTTATTACTTCTTTAGGTGCGTTTTAAACTCCCGAAATTTAAAATTCCAGACTAATTTGTAGCATCGTCCACAATACAGCAAATCAAAAGAATCTGCAGTCAAAATATCAGTTAGTTATGTGACATAACAATTTGTGTGATTGTAATATTGATAAAAACTAAAGTTTTCTTAAATAGGAATGCACTACTGAAACTATACATAAGTAGGCTTATAGACAATATTGAAAAAATAAATAAAAGAACTACGATTTCACTTAGTTTTCTGTCAGTGTAGGTCAAGAAATCAAAGCGTCAGAAATTTCTATAAATGGATACACTTCATCAAAATACATGGTCTCATTCAACTTCTTTGTTCTTATTTTTACCTGTTGTAGAATTTTTATAAGCCATTCATTTAATGTATTCACACCACCACGGAGTGCTCTTCATCATGATAATTATTCGTAAACCATCAGTCCATATTTATCTTTGAAATACTTTATTTCGTGTTTGTTATATCGTTACATCACATATTCTACTAGTATACGCATTTTTATAGTAGTTATTCGATTCATTTTATTATTTATGTTCGCTTATATTAACCAAAATCGTAATAAAAAATACAGTTGTTATAAATTATTTTAAAAGATCAAGAGATTATCGGTTCGAGTGAATATATGTTATGGGTAAACTTAATCAAATAATGATTCCCTTCTTACACAAAAAATTCTTGAGCCCTATTTGCGTAAACTTAATCAAATAATGATTCCCTTCTTACACAAAAAAATCTTGAGCCCTATTTGCGTCATCCAAATGGAGGTTTTTAAATATGGTTTTGTCTTAGGTACATTTTTATGTCTCGGTTGCTGTTTTTTAGCATACTTGACCAAATCTTGCTAGTCGACTGCCTCTGACGGTGTTCGTAAGATAAGGTCGATGAGAGAGTGTTCAAAATTTTATGCTGCTTTTATTTGTCGAGATTCAGCAGCAACGCCAAGTATCGGAGTCATTGTTTTCCATTCTGAAAACCAAATATTTGATGTCTTTTATTTCATAACTTCGGAATGTTACCGACTTGTTTGATTATGATTTTCTTTATCGTCAGCTCTGTTCTTGCAGATAAAAACGTATAGCTTTTGAAAACCTTATCGATGTAACATATTCATTTGGTCTCTCAGGTCTATGGCATGATTTTTTTTGCCATATGATTGCTTTGCATAGAAAAAAAAAGTCAAATCATAAAAAAATAAGGGTGGCTAAAGATATTTTTGTTTTTGTATTTTTCTTATTTCACTATAATTTTACTTCTTTTTAAACACTCACTCCTTATATCACTTCCTACACAATTTTCATATTAAAATCTCTCTGAATGAGTTTTACATAATCAAAAGATAATATGTCTAATACATATTTTAACTCTTCTTAGAAATAATTATGTCAGTGTCATGTCCACTGTATTTTTGTATTGTATGATTCTTCTACTGTATACAGTATAACCTTACGAACTTTCTCGTTTTGCCATTTTCAAACTCACAAGAAAGGTGTTAAAGAGGTTTGCAGTAAGAAACAGATTTGAATCATTAAAAAAAAACAGGGTTTCAACGGAAACTGTAGTTCTGAACTACGGACTAGAAGGCAGGTTTTACCAACTTAGTTCACGGAGGTCATTTCTTTCTTAAAAATATATCACTTACCAGCCTAATCTTGTATTCTAGGTACGTATCATATTAAACCTTAAACCTACAACCTTAAACCTACATATATATATATATATATATATATATATATATATATATATATATATATATATATATATATATATATATATATATATATATATATATATATATATATATATATATATATATATATATATATATATATATATATATATATATATATATATATATATATATATATATATATATATATATATATATATATATATATATATATATGTTTATTTTAGGTTTTCAGTTACTTCGCGAACTGTAAATATTGGATTCTGACATCAGATCTACCTGGAGATCCCTCAGCAGCTTCCTTACAGCATTTTTTATTTTTTTGCCTGGATGACTCTTTAGTAACATAGTTCTCTGTTTTGGATGTACAGGAGACGGTATCTATTTTAATTGGTATTTTGTGGGCTTATGACCACCTTTGAAGGCTGAGTTAAGTGCTCACTTTATGCCTAGGCAACATTCCTCATTATACCATAGATTCATCCCTATACATCATTTAAATGTTTTTATTCTTAGTGCAGACAAGATGGTTTTTAGTCTTTATGCCATTTGTTGAAAAATTAAAATTTGCCATTAAAATAGATACCGTCTCCTGTACATCCAAAACAGAGAACTATGTTACTAAAGAGTCATCCAGGCCAAAAAATAAAAAATGCTGTAAGGAAGCTGCTGAGGGATCTCCAGGTAGATCTGATGTCAGAATCCAATATTTACAGTTCGCGAAGTAACTGAAAACCTAAAATAAACATATATAACCCTTCGCTAAAACCAAATAAAAAAACATATATATATATATATATATATATATATATATATATATATATATATATATATATATATATATATATATATATATATATATATATATATATATATATATATATATATATATATATATATATATATATATATATATATATATATATATATATATATATATATATATATATATATATATATTGAATGATTACTTCTCTAATATCAACCATATTAAGACAAGATAGTTATATTAAATATTAGTGAAATTATGTTATGAAAAATTATGTTGACGTCTATTAAAGACGTCCGTACCCCTTTGAATATGTTCAAAGCTTGCCAAAGTAACGAAAACATGAAGATAAATTCAACACTGGTGAAAATTTCTGCCCCTAAAACAATACACAAGTCTATTATTATATACTTCAAAGAGTTAAGTTTCTGAAAGAGGGTAGAATTGCGGAGTTTTGTGATTCCGTCGCATTATAATAGCCACGAGAATTATTCGTAATATTTTGAACAAAATCGTTTAGATTTCTAGTAGCCAATTGTGTTATCTTCTCTTGGAATTATTGAGGAGAGAAATTGTTCAAAATTTTCTTTGAAATATCGACTAGTTTTCTCCGTGGAATATTTTAACCAGAGACTTGTGTTTTTCTTTGTTGTAGTAACAAATGTGTAGGCATGCTATCTTCGTCTCTCGGGATAAGATTGTGGGTTCATTTAGATTTTGAGGATAACATATAATAAATACCTAAGTAATATAATATCTTTATGTAAGATTTCAATAAAATAATCTGTCTTCTATTTCAATGATCTGGAACTTTTTCCAACGAAATAATAGATTAAATAAAAATGTATTTACGTTATCCGTTATTTTACTTTTAATACTTGCGTGCAAATATAAAATAATTCAAGCAATTCCTTTCAATTGACCAGAGTTTGTTTCACTATCGTTATTGGTCTTCATGATTGTATCTTATGTCTTCATGATTGTATCATATTAACTTCATTTATGAAAGAAATATTTGAGATGAACAAACAAAAAAATAAAATTAAAGGTAAATTTCTAGGGTAATAGGGGTTAATTAGAATGGGAGTTAACGACAAGAAATATTTTAAGACACATAATGTTTAATTAGTCCATTCTTAAATATCGATAAGGATGAATCACATCTAATTGAGGCGGAGGGATCGTTCCAAAGGCAAGCCGAGTGAACCGCTCAAGATGATATGTAGAACGATGTGTGTTGTGATGATATCCAAATATTTTTAAAAACTTTTTATTATTTAATTTCAATATATATTTATTGAGAATATGTATAAGTCAGTCAATAAAGTTATTTTTAAAATTCATTTCCTCAAGTCGATACAGGAATATTTATCGATGATATAATATTATTAGTAGGTTTATATCTGCATTTCATTTTCTGAAAAGTTGACAACTTGTTACGTAGAAACCAAAGTTAAAATAATTACAACAAGATTGTGATTAGTGAAGTGAGTTACTTTGGGGATGCTAGAAGACTAACACTTGTCTGCCGATCCGGAGGTTGCGGGTTCGATCCCCGCTGGAACCCAGTTTTTTTTTAACTAGGATTCCAGTCTGGTTAACACTTAGGGCCTATAAAACATCTTTCTGGTTGGTTGGAAGAGATTGCCACATTGCAATAAACTCGCCAGGTTAAAAAAAAAGACTCAAGGGGTGGTGGAATACAAAGGAACAGTAGGAGACATTAGAATACGAGTAGATGGTAGAGAGGTGCTAAAAGCTGATGAAATATATGTTGTGAAAGGGGCGGTAGTCCGAAAAAGTTTTAAGAAACACCACTTTAGATAATCTTGAAAGAGCACATGTCTAACGATGTGTTAAAAACTTGATTTGTTGCATATGTTAAAATCATTTACATTTGAGTGAAAAATGTTTCAGGAAAATTACCATGAATTGAGAAAAGAACGAACTTGAAGAGACTCTGTGGATAGTCCAATCCAGTCAAAGATCCGATCCTGGTATTTGTAGGATTGTTTCCTTCAAGTTAATCGAAAACCAAGAAATGACTAGTTTCGAGAAACGTAAGGAACGCATACGTGACGGAAGCATCGTCGACAGTATTAAATACGAGTACTTTGCTAAAATCCAAGAAATACAACTGTGTTAAGAGCTCGTTTCACGTCTCACATCATCCGTGATTCAAACAATATTGTGTCGTATCTAAAGTAATGTTCTGAGTGCAGGGAGTTAATAGTTAAATCCTGTCATACAAAACTTTCGTTACTTTTAATATTCTTTCAATAATACTCGTACATTTGACTTGTTCTACATTTAAAATGAATGTTTAATACAATTTTATTATGAATAATACAATTAAATAATACGATTTTGTAATAATATTGCCATCAGAATCGTTTCAATAATACAATTTTGTTATGAATAATACAAACAATAAATGTTTGGTTGGATCAAGTGAAGAAAATGTTTAAAGGAGGAAAGGTAAGCAGTAAAAGAAACAAACGGAACTGTATGAGATTATGTATATATAATATGTATGTAGATGTGAATAAGACGAAGTAAGTATATCTTGATATGAGGGTTTGGTGCTTTGTCCTTTCTGTCTACCCCAACAGGGAAATATCGTGATGTTATATAAGATGTTTTATGTCATACGTATTTGGGACAAAAATAGCGATAAATAATAAATCTTTTATTTTAAGAAGTTTAAAGTAAAATTACGAATGATTTAATATTACATATGAAAATATACATATTGTTTGAATGCAGACGAAGCAAAGTTAGAAGCGACATCATTTGAAATTTTAAAATGAAAATAATTTATGTTTTTTAAACCTTACAAATGTCCAGTGCCTTTTCGTTCATGTATTCACGTCCCGCTCAAGTAAATATTGCTCATTAGTTTTTCCTTTCACTGTCCCGATGATAGGCTCCGCCACTAGTTGCTAACTAACATAAGACTTTCCACGTTGTTGACATGTTTTAAATAGCAACTCAAAACCATGTTTCGTTTAGCGTGTTTCCTGGTTACCCTATTATCCTTCCTCACAATAGCCTTTCCTATCTGTAGCTAGCTGCAGGTGAAATTATTATATTTGATATATTTAAATCATCAAGAGACTCCTGCTTTCGTTTCATCTTAAAATTCTGTTTTAATCATTCTATTTTCTCAATGTTAATCTTTACCCGATACTAGGCACTAAATTATAAGAAGTATTTAAATAAATATATTTATTTTATTTTATATACAATAAATAAACGGTATAATATACCTCATATAAAAATAAAAACAAAAGAGCCAGTAGTGAGTAACTCAACACATTAGGAAGGACAGAATATACAAATAAATGTTTTTTTTTAATAATCGATATTAAATCAGAAAGAAATAGATATTAAATCGTACAAAATTACACGTTACTAACACAATACGGTACTGCCCACAGACGTACAATCCGCACTGTGCAAAAAATACAAAAACAAATCACTGAACAACAAATTGAACACTAAATACAAATTGAAAACATAATATAAAAACGGATTCAGACAGGTGCAACTTCACGATTCTTCTTCAGGACGGGGAAATAAATTCCAAAAATTAATAGAAAAAAATATACAATAAGTACTAATTTAAATAAATACAGTTTTACTGGCGTAAATTCTTTAACAAGTTTAAATGTAGGAACGCCTTCTGAAGAAATCTATTTATTTCAGGTAAAATGTGTGTTTTGGAAATATATATTATTTAAATTATGTAGGAGAATAATATTTGCTTAGTTTATAGTGTATAGGAACTAAAGAGCTCAATGGGTTTCATACAATTGTCTATTGGAAATGTATGCAGATTGCTGTGTGCTGATGATTCTGATAATATGGTAGTATTAGGGCAGAATACTCGTAAATATGAATTGCAAAGTTTAATAAATAATTTCTATGAGAGATGCAAAGTGAAGGATTTAAGAATAGTTGTTGCGATATCCAAAGACATGGTAATAGAAAAGCGAGAAAGGAAAAGTAAATGCGATATATGGGTGAACAATAAAACGTTGGAACAAGTTGAAGAATTCTGATATTTGGTTGGTATTTTCTCGATAGGAAATAAACATTAAAACATGTGTTCATAAACTGGACAGTTACTTAATTTGGTAATATGGTCCATAGTAGTATTTTAGTACCAAATTTGATGTATGGGAATGAAACGTGAACATGAAAAAAGACTGAAAGAAGCCGAATAAATGTTGTAGATATGCGTGCAGTGAGAGGAATACCAAGGGGTATTAATGTACGAGTATGACAGAATATGGAATGAAGCGATGAAAGAAGAATGTAAACTTAAGGCTGATGTGTTGAGCAAGATGAATAATATCATATTGAGATAGTTTGGGCATGTAGAACGAATTAATGAAGAAAGGCTAACAAAAGAAATATAAATTGCATGTGTGAGTAGAACGCATGTTAAAGGGAGACCAAGGAGTTTATGGTTGGATCAAGTGAATGATATTTTGAAAGTAAAAACGTAAAAAAATCTGTGGAATCGTATGAGCTTTATGAGAAGGTGTAGGAATGTAGAAGATGTGAAAGATCTGTGTCAAAATAGGATACTCGGGCAATCTGTCCTCTCTGCCTTCTAAAATGGCGTGATTGTGTGTATGTGTAATTAAAAAAAATGTGGGAGTAATTTTTTTCGAAAAATTGTATAAAAATGGAATGATAAGTTCAATTATTTCAAAAAAGACAGCTTGAGGCCCATTTAGCACAAAAAGGGTGGAAAGTTTTCTAAAGTTCAAAGAGAAAGTTTTTGAGAAGTGTCAATCTTACATCCAGATTTTGAGATAAGAGACCCGTTTACTTGGGCAATTTTATGGAGTTTTTTAGTGTTCAATTTATTTTCTTAATCTAGCGGAATTAATACTTTAAGAATTTATGTAAAGCAAATCAAATTAAAAAGGACATGAAAGTAAAACCACTGAATTCCTCCTTTTTTTAAACATTTGATTTATATACAGTATAACCTGGCGGGCTTATTGCCATAGGATGATCTCTTCCAACTAACCAAAACTATGTTAAAGATGCCTTAAGTGAAAAAAAGACTGGAATCCTTTTTATAAAAATCTTGGTCCCAACAAGAATTGAACCAGCTACCCCCGTGCTGGAGTTAGTCATCTAACGATCTATGCTTCGAAGGTCTTTAAACTGAGAAATGCAGAGACAGGTTGAGAAGCGTTGTTAGATATACTTGCTAATGAAATCCACTCAAAGTGGGTCGCAATCCCCAGTCATGAGGGATGTGACTGGTGAAAATTACGATTTCAAGATAACGTTAAATTATTCAGTTAATTCGTATGGTACCCTACAATATATCCGAATCACTAACGCGGACATATTGAAGAGCATGACTGTAGACTACATTGTCTTCCACCACATTCGTTGAGCCTTCGGAATTTAGAAATGCAGTTTATCATCGCACGTTTTTGGCAATATTGCACGTAGAGAGAAAATAACAGGAGCACAGGCCTAGCATTATTTTCGAGAGTTGTTACTAAATGAAATATTTTACCAGATAGGGAATTTTTTATCGGGTACCATTGGGAAATGTACCAAAAACTCTCGGCTAGAAATCAAGCGTCTAGCCTATTAGGCCTCGAAGCTCGTCAATTAGTGAGTAAAAAAAGATTTATTGACTATCACAAATATAATGAATCGTTTTTTAGTAAAATAACATGAATATTTTACGACATAAGATATAAGAAATAAATATGGTTGTTTATATACAAAAAGGACCCAACCCACAATACACCTTTTTTGTGTTTCAATAATAGTAATAGAACAATTTATACAGCGCCGTTTAGAGAGCAAACTATCCTTAACACATTCACTGCGATATGTATTTATAGAATTGTGTAGAGGTACTGAAAAAAATCATATTTTCGAAACCTTAAAATCTTACGGAAACCTTAAAATCTTAAAATATTCGGTACCATACAAACAAAGAGAATCGAATGACGCGCAACGGGCGTCATCAGCGTCTCTACAAAGAATGTGTTGACGCCTCAGGGGCGTCTTTAGCAGCGAACGTGTTAAGGGCGCTCCGACTCTGGACTCGATCCCACTATTGTATTGTATTATTTTTTCGTTGTATACAATACAACCTGGTGGGCTTATTGTCTTATGAAAATATCTTCTAACCAACCAGAAAGATGTTAAAGAGGCCTTAAGTACAAATCAGCCGGAATCCTTTTTGAAATAATTTGAGTTCCATCGGGTATCGAACCCACTACATCCGGGCTGGGAGACAGACGTCTTACCAACTATGCTAGGCTACGAAATATGTCATTATAGGCATTAAAAATATTACAAAATAAATATATACGAGTATATAAGTTGAGTGTTAGGATAGATAGTAAGTTGCTGCGGCCATTAGATTGTGTACTTTCCCACATCTGCGTTTGTTAAGAGAAACACATTTGGTATGAAAGCCGCAGAAAACTTACCAAGGGAAGATCAACTACAAATAAACATATGTAGATCTTCTGGTATACGAAGCATATCCAGAAAGTAAGTGTACTGAATTTTTGTAGGTTACAATTTTTTTTATTTAAACAAAAAAATTACGTGGTTACCGTAGTACATATGAAAGCTATTTTTCGACATAGTCGCCATTCCTCTCAATGCAGGTGGTGAAGCGGGATATCAACTTTTTGATGCCTTCCTCTAAGTAGTTTCCCGCCAACCCCTCCGTCCACTTCTCCACCTTCTCCTTTACCTCCTCGTCGGTTGAAAACCTTTTTCCACCCATCTGCAGCTTCAGGGAGGTAAAGAGATCTGAAGGAAGGTCAGGGGAATGCGCGGGATGGTTCAGGACATCCCATTTAAACGAGGCGAGCAGTTCCTTCGTGGCGTTGGCCGTGTGTGGTCTGGCATTGTCGTGCAGCAGGCAGACTCCCTTTGTCAGCATGCCTCTCCTCTTGTTCTGAATCGCCCTCCGCAATTTTTTTAGGGTCTCACAGTATCTTGCAGAGTTGATGGTCTTCTGTTGAGGCATATATTCAATTAAAATTATGCCTTGACAGTCCCAAAACACGGATGCCATGATTTTCTTGGCTGAAATGGTGGTTTTGAACTTTTTGGCGGAGGGTGAAGAGGTGTGACGCCTGTGTTGAGACTGCCTTTTGGTTTCAGGCGTGTAGTGTGCAACCCAAGTTTCATCTCTAGTAACGATGGAGCGGAGAAATTCATCTCCATCGAGTTTGCAGCGCCTCAAAAACTCTTGCCCGGCATTATTTATTTCGCACTTGGCGGGAGATTGGATTGACATTTTTCACGAAACGTGTTGTCGCGTCGACACTTCTCAACGTACTGACCTCGAACCGGTCTCTTTGCGGAGGGGAAGGGTCAGGCTACACGGAAGTGTAGCCAACATGTCGAAAATAAAATCCATCCGGTCGTGAGAGCCTCAGTACACTTACTTTCTGGATACGCATAGTATGATAGTAACGCATTCGGATTTAGGTGTAGTGTTCCATATAACATCATACATTTTGATAAGACCTCCAAAAAGGGTTGTCTTCAAGTGCTTGCAAAAGCTGCACCTGCCATCCATACCTCCAACACTAAGAGGTAGACCATCCCACGCTACATGACCTGCAAAGACAAATGTTCTATCATAATACTCGGTCCTATTGGATCGATTTGAAATAATCAAATTACAAGATGAAGAATAAATCGACCTTAAAGTTCTACTCCTCTCCGAAGGAAGATCTTTAAGACACATATTCGAAAGATACAAGAAAGACATCCCATTAAGGGACTTGAGTACAAACAAACAAAGTTTGAAATCAATCCATTCGTGACACTCAACCCAGTGTAGACTTTTTAGGAGTAGACTAATATGACATCCATATATCAGCCTAGCAGCTGCATTGAAAACATACTGGAGTTTAGAAATTTGTGAATCAGGCAAACCAAAATAAATAGTGTTACAATAATCCAGACGCGACACAACATATTAATTAATAAGAGTTTTTATTTCCCATGTTGTATGTCATTGAAGTACACATTTTAACTCTCTAAGACGATAAAATCTTGAAAATTTATTTTCCTCGTTTACTTAATATATCTTCATCAAGTTTCACAGAATTTCGGCAAGAGATGAATATAAATTAACTTGTACCTTTGATATGACATGTGTACTCGTAGATTGTTTTTAGAAAATAAATAAATGGAAGTTCTTTGGATTCAATCATTCCTTAATTTTTATTCCATCGATATAAAAATTCAGGTAATTTTTTTCATTTTGAAATTTTCTGTCATTTTTTATGTAACTAAGAAGCAAAGTTTTTTATGTAACTAAGAACAATGACGATACTATCTTTTTAAATATTAAAGCTTCATTAAAAGTCAGTTCTATGAGTAATAGTGACACAAATAAAAAATAAATGTAATGTTTTGTAAAATAATTTTGTTTTTAGTTTAAGTATGCAAACGCCAGATGTCGCAGGCTAGATGAAAAACATAATCAGTAAATGAACCAGAAATTTTGCTTAGTATTAATATTATTTATATTTTTTCAGCAAAAATAGGGACATTGTTATTAAAAATAAAAAATATTTAACTTCTCCTTATGATACTTCACAATTTATCTGAATTATGCTCATTTTGAAGAGCGTGGCCAAGAGACAGTACATTTTTTTGCCTCGTTAATAGAACCTTCGGATTTAGAACTACTGGAATTCGCAGTTCGTCATCGCACGTTATGTTAATACTACCGCACTTGAACACGAAACTAAACCCGTACACCTCTAGCGTGCGACTACTGTTACCAGACGGATCCTTTTTTTGGTACCTTTGAGTACTGAAACTCCCGAGTGGGAATCAAGCGTCTTACCAACTAAGCCAAGGACGTTGTTTCATAAAAGTTTTTTTTCTTTACTATCTGGTTCCATTCCAATCGTATCGACACCTTCTTTATCCTATCAACTCAAAAATATGCAACCATGAATTGGACGTTCCCTGTTGCAGATTTCTTCCGAACAGTTAACGGGGTACATGGGGCAAACAATCAAATGCGGCATTGATAATGTCGCCACACGTGTATAGTGATGGGTTCTTTGCGCCAATTTTCCACCTGAGAAGGTTCCCTTTTCATCTACTCACGTGGGTGCGTAGACGATTAATATATGTTTTGATTAGAATGAACATAAAACATTTTCATGAGACACTTTGACAGGAAATTAAAAATTCCTTGATGTTTATTAATCTTCTTTCGTTACCTACTCATTCAACATTCAAAACTTAAATTGCGTACGAAAACAATCAGACTCTCGCTCGCATATTCTTGTCACAAGTAAGAGAAGCAATTTGTGAAACTTTGCTCAAATATGTAGCGGGAGTTGCTAAAGAATTCAAATACAACGCAAACTGTTTGTTGTTTAATTACGTCATCCATCAAAGTAGTGGAAAGGATTTAGCTCGCTTATGTCTGATTTAATGGCGCTGTAACTTGGAGTATCTTATTTAACCCACTGCATTGCCTTCAGTCGAATTCCTTTATGGAGATTATATAGAAATTAGGACGAGGCTTGACACTAAAAATGTATTATATTTTTGGCCTTCAATTTTTTATACCTTTATTTTTTTTGGCGGAATCTAGTTGAAAATACTTCACGCATTTGCTTTATAGAAATACACCATTTTTGACGACCTCCGTGGTCTTGTTAGTAAGACGCTTGAATTCCACCCAGGTGTCTTGGATTCGATTCTCTGAAGAAAATTAAAAAATAATAATATCACAAACTTTTGTTTCTTCAAAGGTAATTCATTAGCATTTAATATGTCTGACTGCAAGATAAAACTGGGTTGTCAATAATTATTAGGAAACTACTATTTATTTCACTAGAGTTTCCCAACTTTTTTGTGACACCCTTCCCTTCCTTTGGATATTTCAGGACACGCCCCCTCTTTTCCCATTTTGTTTTTTCACTCCAGAGAAGGTGAAGAAAAAGGAGCATACAAATCGAATCAATTAAGTATTACTGAGAAGATTAAATAAATCTTTGGCAAACACAATTCCATGGAAACAATTGGAGACAACATACATTTTCTGATTGGTTTTTATATTTTATTAAATGACCAATTTTTTACTGTTTTAAATCGAATGACACTTCAGGTGAGCTTAGAAGAAAGGTTGAAAAAAAAACACCTCGAAGGCATGGTGGACTAGAAAACTTTTTTATTTTTCAATATAAAAAAAAGTATTGCACATGATTCGCTCAGGCGCTCTCCTAGCGCTCAGACATGATTTGTTTAGTGGGTTCGAATACCGAGTTAGAGAGCCCTTGATAGTTTGCTCTCTAAACGGTGCTATATAAACTTGTCCTTTGAATGAATGAATATGTTTTATAGAAGGCTTGGTCAAGGTTTTCAAAATACTGCTTCACAGTCGCTATGATCGTTCTAGTAAATTTTTCCCGCCGAGATGTAATTTAAAGTTAGGGAAGACATGCCATGTCAGGTGAATAAGGCGGATAACTCATTAATATGAAGTTGAGCGTCATGATTCACGGCCGATGCACTGCGGCATCGTACATCAGCTACTCGTGTAGTAATGCTGAGATTTTTGTCAATATAACCGGAATATTTATTGAATACTACAATGTACCCTTAACAATTCTGAACACCTCAATGCACTCTAAAAATAATATTAAAATATGCCCCATTGGGTATCGTTGCAGTAGGTTATTAGCACCGATAATTGTTTTTCTGATGTTTGGGGAGATATCTAGATCGTTATGACCTACTAGTAAAGTTGGGTAATAAATTAAAAGTATTTTATTTAGAAAGTTGAAAGCAGTTTTCTACAACTGAATGATATAAAGCAAAAACAAAACTCATCGACAAGTATAGAAACCAGTCAAGACTTACGATTAATTAATCAGAAATATAGGCTTCATTCGCAGGCTTTCGCAGTTATTATTATTTATGGTAGAAGATCTTTCTAAGTTCATTCTAGTAGCTTTCACCTTCAGGGATTATTTTTTGCCAACTTCCCAATCAGTGATAGTCAAAGAACCTTGAAGATGCTAGCTGCATCGTTCTTGAGACGTCAGCATTTTAAGCCTTGAAACTCGGTTTGAATTTCAAGAGACCTTATACCATAAAAATAGAGACTTAAGATTTTTCGAAGAATTTTTCAATATTTCAAGTAAGACAAACAAAATAATGCCTAAACGGAATTGACAAAAATCAAATTATAAACAAGACAATAAATTCAGTAGCTTGATTGTTATTGTCGCATAATTTCGATATTTCCCATAATCATTATGAATATAACTCTTTATTGCTAATAAACAAATACATCTATTATAATAGCACGGCTGTTGGATATCATTTTTATTACTGTCATAACGCATTTATTGATAAGAAATTTCTCGGAATATTGTTTGTATTATAGACTATCTTAGATCAAGTTTTATTTTCGAACAAAGTCTTATATAAGATAACACTGTTTTTAAAAAAAATAATCGAAAATATGAAGGTTAATTTATAAATCTGCTTATAAAATTATGCATTTATGTTTTTGTAAGAATCAACCTCAATATTATGTTAAATCACCTATGTGTTACATAAAAAGACCATTTACTGCATAAATGGCCATAGCTTCGTATTGTACGAGTAGTATGTACAAAATAAATTAATTGAAATTTTATATTTGAGCATCTGTCTCGAACTTAAAAGATCATTTACTTCCCCCGCGTCTTCGTATTCTAGATCTATGAAATTAACAAAATCAATATAATATTAAATAATATATTTGATAAAAAAACATACTATGTAACATACACAACCTCGTGTATGTGAAATAAATCAATCGATATTTGATATTTAATCACCAATTTAGAATAAAAAAGACCTTTTACTACATACACAACATATTTTTCTCTCCATGAAATAAAATACTATAATTATACGAGTATAGTATACTATTTTGACGTTGACATCAACAGTAGTTAAAATAAATAACAGCGAGAGCTTTACAAACATTTACAAATTATTTAAAAGTTGAATGTATTTTTTTATATATTTGTAGCAGCATAGTAATACAAAATAATTTTAGTCATTGAACATTCAAAAATGTATCTCACGTCTATCTCACTATCAAAGACGGGTTATCGTTATTGTGTCATCATTTAGATTTGTCACTGTGTGGATGGAATTAGAGCAGATTAGCTTTATCGTTACACTTGTTTCGGTGTGATTATGTCTTATCTACATTTGGCTTCCTGTATTTGAAATCAATGGAGGTATTCCCGATGCAGTACGCCAACAAATGGATTAAGATAATCCTATTGTAATAATTGGTTTTACCCGCAAATCTTATTTTATTCACAAAGCAAAAACATTTTTCAGTGAACTCTTTATAATTATTTTCTTAGACTTGTAGTTTGGATTTCGGCTTACGTGGCGAATATTGTTAATTTGTTTGCTATGTTTGGTACATACATACAAACAGGTAGGTTAGGCAGACAGAGAGAACAGAGTATCAGACTTTCCTATTTTGACACCCATATTTCGCCTCTTCCACATCCACACACCTTCTCATACAACTCTTACGATTTCTCTTACTTCTTACATTTCCTTCTTTCATAAAATCATTCCATCGATTCGACCATTTGTTCTTTCGTTTTCAATCTCCATCACGCATTCCACTCAAATTTGTACTGTATATTTGTTTTGTTAGGCTTCATTCATTGGTTTCACGTTTACAAACCATTTCAGAGTGCTCTCCTTTATCTTACTCAACACATCAGCCTTAAGTTTACATTCATCCCTAATCAATTCATCCCGTATTCTGTCTTATATTTTTACCTTATGTATTCTTCAATACACGCATTTCTACAGCATTTATTCGACTCCTTCTCGTCTATTTCCTATCCTAGTTTCAATAGCATACATCACAGTCAGTACTTAAATTCTTGTAATTTATTTTTGTCAAACACTGTTTATTCCACTTTTTTATGACGGTATAACCCTACCGGTTTCAAGGCTTTCACCTCATCTTCAGGGGAGCGCAAACAAGACTAAATGCTGTTCGAACTGGTACCGATATACACGCTTCAACGGTTGGGGGCTGGGGAATGAGAAAGGCACGGAACAATTTCGGCCAAGAGCGGAGAGATTTTGGGTAAATAACTGTTATTTACCCAAAATCTCTCCGCTCTTGACCGAAATTGTTCCGTGCCTTTCTCACCCCCCAGCCCCCAACCGTTGAAGCGTGTATATCGGTACCAGTTCGAACAGCATTTAGTCTTGTTTGCGCTCCCCTGAAGATGAGGTGAAAGCCTTGAAACCGGTAGGGTTATACCGTCATAAAAAAGTGGAATAAACAGTGTTTGATAAAAATAAATTACAATGTCTTTAAACCTCCACAATGTTAATGCCTTAACTATAAACAACATACTTAAATTCTGTTATTGACTACCATCGTAGCAGATTTTTATACTGTCTTATTCGAAGAAGTATATTTTAGTGCCTCATTTACTTTGTCTCTTATCGCTACACGTCATTCGTTATCTCTCGTACCTCTATCATCATCTTAGAAATACTTCTGAAGTATCAGAACACCTCAACTTGCTTTAATCTTTCTTTACTCACCCGTATAACACATTTACCTTTTCTTTTATAATTTTTTACACCATGCCATTAGACTTTCCAGCATTCATTCTTTGATTTTTCTCTTCACATCTCTCATACTGATCAGACTCTTTAATTCATTTTCATTTTCCTCTTACACTACTATATTTCAGCATAGAGCAATCCGCACATATTCCCATTCCACATTTGTATGCTACCCGTTGACCTTTGTAGTTCTTAGATACATGAATATAAGTAAATATTAAATAACCAGGGTGACATAACGCATCTTTGCTATGTTGTATCCTTTTTGAAATATAAAACTACTCAGTTAAGGAACCGTTCCATCTAATACACGCTATACTTCCGGCATGTTATGGCGCAATACAACGTATTAATTTACATTCAACACCATATTTATTCAACATTTTCCATAGCTTGCCTCTTATCACGCAGTCATATGCTTTTTCCAAGTCCATAATTGCACAATAAACCTTTTTATTTGAGCTATACATTTTTCCATAATCATACGCAAGGAGAAAATCTGATCCACGCATCCCCTTCCACTGAAAAAAGTACCATGAGCACATTTTATTTTCTGTCTTTCTTTTCATTTCTTCCAAACAGTTTATTTCCTATACACTAATGGCTCAGTCTCTGTACCTATAGCTTCCACACTCTATTTTTGCACCCTTTACTTTATCTAACGAAACTATCACTGCGTTTCTCCAGTCTTTCGTTGTGTAGTCAGATTTCTAGCATTTGATGAAAAACTGTCTCAGTTACTCAATTATTCATTGACTTCCACACATGATTAGTTTTGTGCTTAATTCGTCACAACCTGGCGCTTTTCCTTTTTTCATATTTGCCACAACCATTCGTTCTTATTCTAGACTAATCTCATTTACACTGTCCAAACGCTCGTCATTCTCAACAACACCAGACTCATTGTTATTCTTCTACTATCACCAGACTCGTATGCTCCTCGAACTATTTCAAAATCCTACCATTCTTATCTTTGATTCCACTTATTCCACCGGTACAATTTTTTACCCGTATTTTGCTTATTTAGTTCCAAAATATGTTCACATTTTCTTCGGGATTCATACTAAAGTTTCTGCTTTCTTCATCTCTAAGTTTCTTTTTCTTGTTATAAACCAATTTT
Source organism: Odontocerum albicorne (assembly GCA_949825065.1). Lineage (NCBI taxonomy): Eukaryota > Metazoa > Arthropoda > Insecta > Trichoptera > Odontoceridae > Odontocerum > Odontocerum albicorne. The sequence goes on from OX463842.1 coordinate 32,116,390, forward strand.
TTCGTTTCAATTTCTCATTTTTTAGAATCTTTCTTTTCATTGATTCATCTCTATAAACTTTTTTTACTTCGATAAATATTCTCTTTCCTCTGTTTTTCTTTTGTTACCTTGAAGTATGTTTAGATTTTTTTAAACATTTCTTTATGAGAATATGATGAATATTTATTTATCATTTGCTGAGGTTTAACCCAGTAACATTAAATTAAATAGAAGAAAAATAAAACATAAAATAATATCAATAGGAACAATGATGTCCATGCTTCCCTGTCAAGTCGTTAAATTATGCTTACTATGGAGTTCTAGCTTTAATGTTTACAACGAAATATGGAATATGTCAATATTCGAAAATTCATTCAATAAGATCATTCCGTGTGCAAAAAGTGACGTTCGTAACAGCTCTGTTGGTGAATACGGCACATACAAGTGTTGCAGAATTATCTTATAAACTTGCTCAGCTATCAAGGAGTTTTAAATTTCTCTCTGGTTTCATATAAATGAGCTGCACTCTAATTTTCTGCGAACCAGTGAAACGTAATAATACGTGTATACTAATTCAGTCTTAAACAATTAAATCAATTTTCTAACATGAAATCTGCACGTGACTCAGAACATTTGGCCAAAGTTATTTTCTTTTTCTACACACAAGTTTATAAGTTGTTTCATTTACCTTAATTTATTTGGGTTTACAGTGAAAAAAACAATATGAGCAATGGTAATTTTACTACTTTAAAATATTTAAGTGAGCGGTAAGTATATATTTGCGAAAATTTTCACTTCTGTTTTTCACCCCTATTATGTTTATAGGAGTTGTTGCTGGATTGAGTTGGCCATTTTTAAATATAAAAAAACATTACCAAATTTATGATATGTGAAAGCTGCAACGCCTTCGAAACGTCCACTCTCATTTAAACTAACTCAACAAACACGGCGACATATCGATAAACTTTTTAAACAAGTGGAAAAGAACCGTGTAAATCTTAGAACATATCTAATGTTAACATAAATTTATCGAATGCTGCTTTATTTTAATTTATCAAAGAATATATTTATTTAAAATATAAAATAATTTATTGACACACAAGCTTCACACTACATAAAATGCAATATTGTTAACAGCTACTTCAGTTGAAATGTTATTGATTATAATTATTGGCGTAACCGAAGGAAATTAGAGATGCCGATTAGGTGTTTTGTGTGTGGGCGATACCCCTATCAAATATATGTTCCTGCCTAGTACATGCATTTGTGCATTGCTTGGTTACAGAGAAATGTATATATATGTATGTATCAAACCATAATGCTTGCACGTATATAAAGTGTATGCACACGCCTGGTTTCGGGCGTCCAGAAGCTTGACATGGTATGCTGGTAACACTGCAATTTTGGCCTTTCGCCCAGCGGTTGTATCCGTTTAGTCTAGCTGACCACCTAGCTCAGGGGTATTATAATTTTATTCATTTATTTAGAAATTAATTTCTTTAAAATAAGATGAGACTCTTTTTTTAGCAGGAATGTATATATGACCGAACTCGATCAGATAAGCGGATACACCTAAAGATTCGGAAAGAAGTAGTGAGAAATGAGTGGCTCGATCTGAATACAAATAATTGACTTACCTCTTCTATTAAATATTGATGGTATCGAGTCCCAAGTTGAAAAGCCTATGAGAAGAATCTGCTCTCTAAACGGAGCTATAAACATTATCCATTCATAAGTATTTTTAAAAGGCTGGTATACTTTATATATTCCTATGTTATCACTCGGTTCTGCGCATACATTTTAGATAAGGGTTGACCTACTCTCTTCTTAGCATATGGGGACAAGTGCAAATAAACAAGCATTTTGTAAACGTATGTCCTACGTTCCATACAGATATGAGAACTAGAAACTAAAAAGAAAAAATGTTTGCACAAACACTGACTTACAATACATTTCAGAATGTTACGCATATGTAATGAAACATCTGTAGTCTTAAAGTTTGATTTATCAGGTTCGTTCTCTATGACTTTCATATGCAAATACAGAGACACTCCACAATATCATAGTAAAAAATAACTGTTCTTCTTTATACAGTGCAGATGACACGACATTTTCGTTTTTATAGTATGTATGTCTCGTAAAAATTAGCAAAGCAATACCTTAAACTAACTCGCATATCTAAAAGGAAAAAAAAAAATCAATAAAAAATAAACAAAATTTTGCAAACACATTCTACTAAATGAAACAAGAGGAAAATATATATTTAAAAAAGATGGGACATATCTTTGTGATAGCATCAGAAACGATATATTGGACAAGTGAAGAAAATAGATATGATATCAATAGACGAGTTAACAAAAATAATTCCAGTTAATCCGTACAGTTATAAAAAAATAAATCATACACGTCAATATACAGGATTAAATAAAATTTAATTTATTTAATCACTTAATTTAAAAAAAATTCAAATGATAAGACATTATTTAAAAATAGAAAATATTTATTTCAAAGGAAATAATCGGACGAAAAGTATAATGTCGTTGGCGTGAAATAAAAAAAGCTGTATATGTTACAAGTGTCCTTAAAAATAATAAATAACATATTGCATTTTATTGTACGAGTACCACACTTTCGTTGTACGTAAAATAACCTAGCCATTGCATTGCCATGTGGTTGCTTCCATCCATCCAGAATTGTATCCATCCATTCCAGCATAATAGTTAAACAACCCTTCTTACCTATTATTATTAGGCTACGGATGTCATTTAAGAAATATTTTAAAAGTTAACATACCTACCTAAAATATGAAACACGTTTTTTTATCAATTGACGAACTAAGTCGATTATCCCTGAAAATTTGTAAGCTACAACTCTAAAGCATTTGTAAGCTATAACTCTAAAATTTCACAAACATTATACCAATGCTTTCGAATTGATTTGAAAACTTTACTCCTATATTTTTGAGAAGAAAATCAAATGATAATGATTTCTTGGCAAACTTCGAGGATTTGTGGAATTACATTTTTCTTCGCTTCTAAAGCGTTTTTTTCTCAGGAGTGACAAAAAAGTATCTTAGTCAGTTGTATTAATAAGCATTACGTTGAATACATTTTTAAGAATGTAGAAAAAACTGCCACTAAAAGACAATTATTTCATGTCATGAAACACAAAATAATATGGTACTCGTATATTTAGGATTTAGTTTTTTAACGGATCGCGAATTTCGGTTTGCACCACTCTGTTTAGCATTAATGTGATATTGCCATTGGAGCTGTTTGTTAAAGAGCGACCGCACTCCTTCCTCCACAGTATGCAAATACATACCCGAGTTTCTCTATCATTATCGCCCTTAATATATCCGACAGTTATCAAGACTCAGCACTCGTGGTTTTATCAACCGAGGTGAGAACTTGTTTATAAAGGTCGTATATGATATAGTGCGAGATTACTGGGACATTTTTGATAGTGACATTCCAACAGGCATGCCCTAAATGAAGTGTTATTGTAGGATACAATAATATCATCCAAAATATTTAAATCGATAACGTTCCGTTTTATGAATAAATTAAGGAAAATAGATTGCTTGTAGTGTGTAATCATTTTTACAAAACCAATCTAAGCTAGCGAAACTTGAAAGTGTTTAAGCCGGTTTATTTTTAAGGAATTCAATGAAGTTCTATTATTAAGATTGAGCATTAAATTTCAAACACTTTGGTCATAAAAATAAAGGTTTTTAATTATAGTTGCATAAATTAATGGCGAAACTTTCTACACTCTGATAATTACATATACGTTGCATTGTTATACACTTTCGTTGTGTACAACACAATCTGACTGGGAATCTTTTAATACCAACCAAAAAGATCTTAATTAAGCTTTAAGTGAAAATTAGACTAAAACAACGGGGATTTAGCCCGCAACCCCCAATTTGAAAGATCTTGACAACGGGGCTACGGAGATAGCCAATAATACGAGTATTTAAGTTATTTTAAAATTACTGGAAGGTTCAATATTAAATATATTGAAAGCATATTGCAGGTGACTGACTATGTGGTTTATTAACTATGATTATGGAAACTCTTGTGTGCTCACGAATGAAAAAATAATTATTAATATATTTGTTTTTCGTTTTTTCATTCATTCGTTTGGGTACTCTTCGACATATTTGTATTGGCAATTCGCATATACTGAAGAACGCGGGTCATTGACAAAATTGTTTTCGGCCTCATTAATCGAGCCTTTGGGTTTAGAGTTGGCAACAACTAGCACACGTGAGTATTGTTACCAGATGATTTTTTACCAGACAGGTATCTTTTTTTTCTGCTATCATCGAGGATTGAGCTAGAAAACCCCAGATAGAAGTTAAGCGTATTACCAATTACGTTTAATTTTTCTTTTTTTACGTTTGATCCTTATACGTACTGAATTTCTTCAAGTAGGTCATAGTATTCTATTATAGATTATGTAGCACCTATACGCTTCCAGAAAACGCCTGCCTATAGTTGTCAGCTGTTTAAGATGTGATCCATGGTCTTTCACACTCACAGAAAGCCAACTCTGCTATGACACACTTGTATTGTACATATTACATAAATCATTAAGAAAAAAAATCATTTTTTATTAGACCATATTGGACCAAAATAGTATACTTGTAGATAACTTTTATTCACTGACATTTTGAACAAATATGCAATGTTATATCAATTTGTTGATTTAATATATATTATTTTAAATTTTTTATTTAAGCGTTGGTTCCACACCAGCAATATAAAAAATATTTTTATATAAATTAATAATTTATACTTCAAGTTATGATAATATAATACACTGGCCACTTTTATACGTTTATGATAAATAATTGAATTGAGTAATCATTCAAAAAGCGAAGATAAATGCAGTTGTATAATTTGTATGAATCCTAGTAATAAAGCAAGGTATATGAGGGCTTTATGCGTTGATAAGCATTTTTATTTTATATGGATAGTTAAAATCTATTTTAAATTCATATATAAAAAATATTGGTTATGGCCCCAGTATTATTAGATAAAAAATATTCACAAAAATAGTAATAATATACTCTACGTGGATGTCACAACGGTTAAGAATGTTTTAGTCAATGGACTGGCGGGGAATGATATCTAAAATAGATGAAAGCAGTTTTTGAATAAGAAAATCAATCATAATGGAATATAATAATGATAATTATGTTTATCCAGTTTAAAAGAAAACAACAAAATTAAACTAAACGTTGATGCTAATATTTTCTCTTGCTGAAAAACAGAAGCTTTTTAGAGTCTAAATGTTTTACATACACGTATAATCCAGAAAATTAGTAAAGTGGACCATATTTATTTGATTTTCAGGTAAATATTATAATTGGTATCTAAATAACTTAATATTTTGTTACTTGTTCTGTGTATCGTAAAAACTTTCATTGAAAGAAGTGTCAAAATTTCGAGGTTATTTTAATGACTGACCATTCCATTGCAAGAACATTTTTTTATTTTAAAATTTTATTTTATTGTATGTCAAATTTATTCCCTTCTGCGTTGTATTTTTGGAGAACAAGGGATGTGTATGAGGTCTTTAGCCGTTAATAAGTAGCCGACGCTACGAAATGGCAGATAGAAATTTAGTATATTTTTACGTCGTAGCACGCTGATGGTCCTATATTTCAATAGTGTGAAATTAAAAAATCTGAAATGTCTAAAATGCAATGTGACATAGCAACTGTCAGTGAGAATTGTTTAGTTCACATTTGTCGCTGAAGGGGGCGCAAACCCTTATTTCCTCTGTTTTATATACTTTTTTGTATATAACGGTATATAAAAAAAAAATATATATAAACATTTTCGTATACGAATGCCAACTTTTGTCAAAACTTCAAAGCAATCGGTATAGAACTTTCGGAGATTAGATAACTATGATTAACGAACATTTACATTTTTATTTATATAGATGGGTGATTAAAATCTGTTTTAAATTCCTACATAAAAAAATATCGGTTATGGTCCCAGTTTTGGGAAAATGAATATTTGAAAGAAACGTGGATTTTAGTAGGAATACGAATACTCTTAAGGACAAATTATTTAAAAAGCGAACTCTCCTTAAGGGCGCTCCAACTCGGGAATCGAACAAACACCTATTAATATATTAAAATAATAAATAAACAAGTTCTTTATAAGTATTCGAACCTAGCGGTTGTGGTAATTAGATTAACTATCTCCCCGCATTTGTGTATATTTAGAAAAAAACATATACGATAAGAAAACCGTAGAAAACCTACTATGGAAAGACGAACTACAAAGAAACCTTTGTAGATAGAAACTTCCAAAGTGTTCATATATAATCAAACATTTTGATTTAACACTCCCAAAAGGGTTGTCTTAAAGTGCTTCCTAAAGCTGCACACGCTACTCAAACCGCTAGCGCTTAGTGGCAGACCATTCCACGCTAGCAATGGCAAAAGCCATGCCTCTCTTATTGGATTGATTCGGAACAATGAATTCAATTAAAGAAGAAGAACCTTAAAGTTCTGTTTATTAGCTCATCTCCAAAGCAAAAAAACATTTAGTATAATGGAGACATCCCTTTTATGGACTTCAAAACAAAGAAACAAAGTTTGATGTCAATCCGTTCATGACACTAGCTAATATAGACTTTTTAGGAACATGCAAATAATACATATATGTATCAATATTTATTATTATCATAGATTAACCTCTTCGAGATTTTGAAGAGAATTGATATCAAATACAGAGATAGACGTATAATCCAGGCGCTATACAAGAATGAGGCCGCTATAATCAGATGTGACGAGGACACAAAGGAAGCCAATATAAGACAAGGGGTAAGGCAGGGATGCTCTCTGTCACCTGTTCTTTTTAACGCCTATATACAGAGCGCGATTGACGACTTGAGAGAGAGAATGAGTCACAGAGAAGGTGTAAAGATACACGGGAAAAAGGTGGATATGATAAGGTTCGCTGACGATATAGCTATGGTTGCTGAAAGTGAAGAGGAACTACAAGAGGTCTTAACAACTATGGAAAGCATTCTTCAAAATAACTACAGTATGAAGATAAATAAAGACAAAACAAAGCTGCTGACTGTAGGCCGAGCGCAACACCAGATGAGAATAGTGATGTCGGGTAAACCACTAAAGAACACCTAGGAGTTTGTCTACCTCGGGAGCAAAATAACATGGGACGGTCGGTCCAAGAGCGAGGTCAACAGCCGTATACATCAGGCTAGACTTGCATTTAATAAAAGGTCGAAAATAATAGAATCAAATAATATAGACCTAAAACTGAGAATACTCCTCATCAAGACCTATGTATGGAGTATCTTGATGTACGGCTGCGAGACATGGTGCATATCCGAAAGAGATAGACGAAGACTAGAGGCTTTTGAGATGTGGTCCTATAGAAGACTATTAGGAATTTCCTGGAGAGACCGCATCACAAATGAAGAGGTTCTCCAACGAATCGAAGGAGGAAGGCACCTGCTCAGGATCCTGTCCGAAAGGCGTGCAAGATGGATCGGTCATATAATACGACAAGAGGGCCTCTTGCATGTCATAATGGAGGGTATGACTGAGGGGACAAACTCTAGGGGACGCCCACGCCAAGAGCACCTGGAGGACCTGTTGGTGGACGTGCGCTGCTCAACATACACAGCTTTAAAAAGAGCCGCACAGGACAGGGGGGAATGGAGGAGAAGAGTTGAAATTGCTGCAAACCAGTCTTAGGACTGCAACCACGGAGAGGAGAGAGATTAACCAGCTGCATATAATCAGCTGCATATAAAATAGGCTGAACTCGAGAAAATTGCTAACCAAAAATGAATTATAACTAAAACTTTGGGATAAGAATTATGTAATTAAGTCTGGTGTGCCAAATCATAGTATTCAACAAGTTCACGCAGGTATAAAAAACATAATTTAAAAAAAGTGAACAATTAAAACTCTTTTACTACTTAACTCGAATGACTTTCGTAGTCTAGTTGGTTATACGATGGACTTCATCCCAGGGATTTCGGATTCAATTGCCGATGGTACCTAAAAAAAGGTCCCAGTCTGGTAAAATAGTTCGTCTGGTAACGATATTCGCGAGCGTTAGACGTGTGTGTGTCGTTGCGTCGTATCGTGTAGTAATCGTTCCAAAACCAACATGCGATGAACAACTGCGTGTTCCGTGTATACTCCAGTGATTCTAAAGCCCGAAAGCTAAACTAAAGGGGTTAAAGACAATGTTATCTCTCGGTCACGTTCTTATTATAAACTAAGCTAGTTCAGATATGTTGCGGGAGAATCATAAAAACGAATGGAGTAATTGAAAAAGTTAAATATCCTTATACCTGTAAATGCATGATACATACAAACTATCATACCATGCCCCCATTAGGGAAGGCAGTGAGGAAAGATTTTCACATTTTTTCTGTTCAATCGTTCACCTTATTCACATTAAAATATTTTGCAGTTTCTCACACATTCTTCCTTTATCACAGCCAAACTTTCTCCTTCTATCATCGTCCATTTATTCATTAGTCAACCACTCCGTACCTCTCTATTTATTTAAGATTTTTTTGTATGTATTCTGCAACCCATTGCCTTACGAAAAGCACGCGTATCTACCGCATTTGGAGACAATTATTTGGCAAATAATGAATATGCTTGTTCGTGATGCACAGATTCATGACTATTACTATATGTCTATGCACTAAGCATGAGCGATGTCTGAAGCAATTTTCTGAAGGGACTTTTCATTCCGGGTTGGGACAGATGTTATGCAATATCTAAAAACCTAACAAACCATTACACCATGCTCCTCCTAGTGGTAAAGATAGGGAGGATATACTCGTATCTCAACACTTTTCTATCACTCTGTGTTTTCCACACTTAAAAATGTATTACTCGTACAAACATATTTGTTAAGAAAGTAATTTTTTTGTTTAATTTGTATGGGATCCTTCAACATATTTGAATTGACGATTCAGAATTATTGAACGGGGGGGTCGGGAGAAAACATTGTCTTGGGGTACCTGAATTAAGTTTCTAGTTTTATAATCGTTGAAGTAGGCACGGAACTCGCGGTTTGTCAATGTATATGTTGGTAATACTCCTATAATGTACCAATAGAATGCAGTTACGCGACGAACTTTTTTAACATAATAGAACCCAATTTTTCCTTGTAACCCCCGAGCGGAAGGCATTTTAAGGAATCACTTAAGGAAAACCCTATTTTGAGGGGTCTTATCCAAATTTATAATTGTATTGTATATGATCACTATACACCTACACCATACTACACCTAAAGCCGAATGTGTTATTATCATAGTAAGATTTCTTTATAGTTCGTCTTCTCTTAGAAAGTTTCCTGCAGATTTCTTACCAAACATGTTTTCCTGAACATATGCATATGTGAGAAAGTACCTAATCTAATGAACGCAACCACTACTTTCCTATCTTAACAATAAACTATTGTATATTTATGTTGCAATACTTTTAATCTGCCAGTAAAAGTGGGCTTGAGTCCCAAGTCAGAGCACCCTTGAGGAGAGTTTTCTCTCTAATCGACGCTTTATACATTTTCTAATTATTAATATTATAAGGCTATTCCGATCGTGTGACAAGCTTTATCAAAGGCGTTATAAAATATGTCATTCGAATGATCTGTCTAGGGGAAGTCATTTTACATATCAATGCCATGGGATATCTCTAACTCACTGCTTCACTATCTTAGATATATATTACATACATCTCTAAGACAGTTATATCTTAGAGATATATTACATACAAAATAGTAAAATTACATTTAGATTAAAATTACATCTGGATCAGTTTGAATTCAAGTCTCTCACGACACGTCAATGTATCCCTTGATGCAATGATACATACATACAAACTTGCCGTCACACCGTTTGCCTGTTGTGGTAGGCAATAAGGACAGAATACCAGATTTTCTTATCTCGATATACATCTATCGCCTCTTCCCCACTCAAAAAAAATCTCAAACAACTCCTACGATTTCTCCGAATTTCTACGTTTATTTCTTTCAAAATGTCATTTACTTGATCCAACCATACTTCTCTTGGCCTTCCTCTACTACGCCTTCCACTCACATTTGTATTTTATATTTGTTTTATTAGTATTTTCTCATTCATTCGTTCCACATGTACATACCATCTTAGAATGCTCTCCTTCATTTTACTTAACACATCAGCCTTAATTTCACATTTAACCCTTATTGTTTTATTATTTTTTCTGTCATACATTGTTACTCTCTGTATTTTTCTCAGTGTACACATTTTTAAAAGATTTATTCGACTCCTTTCAGTATTTACCACGTCTGTGTTTCACCCCCATTCATGAAAGTTGGCATAAAAATGCTGATGTATATAGCACATTTTTATTCTGTTCGGTTTGATGAAATGTGTTTGATGGCCAATTGACTTTGTTTCCTAACGCTACACGCCGTTCGACAAACCTCTTAAAACTTCCATCATCAGAGAAAATAACACTCAAATTAACAATGACCAATACTTTCAATATAAAGTTTGGTATATACGATAAAAGTATCATTAAAATCATATAATAAGATTAAGAAGAAATGATTATATTTTGCCTTATCAAGGTGTTTCCACAGTATGAGAGATCGGCGGATGTATTTAAGTAAGCAGTACCCTTAATTACCGCCGAGATAAGCTCATATCTTGTGACCGTGTTGATTTATCGTGTTGTCGCTTTGACGGCGTTGATATCCGCATTGCTGATGGATTTGCCGCTGCCTACATTCATCAGTGGCGTCAGCCCGTGTAATCTGTTATGGCGGCGACAGCTTCCGTCCAATAATTACACCGTAATCTTGTGTGTGTCCGCACCCTGCGGCACGCCAGATATCCCATGGGAGCTTGCTTATGCCTCAGCCTTATAATGTCGTATGAAATAATGTCATTTCGTGTCACCTTAATGACAATTGACATCATTGGAAGAGGAATATGGCCCAAATGCGGTTAAGATTTATAGTTTTCTTATACATTTTATTTATGATAAATGGCTATTCCACACAATTGTATTATAACATTACGGTTTTGTTGTATTAAATATATCCTGAAGGGTTTATTAGCATGTGGTCAACTCTAACAACAAAAAGAAACATGCTTAAGAGGCTTGGATTGAAAATGTTATTGATACCCTTTTTAAAAAAAAATGATTCCAGCGGGAATCGAACACGCATCTTTTGAGTCGAAATACACTTATGAACAAGGCCACAAAGGTTGTAATGATCTTTAAAGACATTCAGTCATAATATGGATAATATCCGCAATTTTTTTTTGCATACAAGTCGTATTGTATTTCAATAAAGACACGACCCAAATAGACTCCCTTCAATATACATTCAGATGTAGATAAACTTTAGGGTTTAGATGAAAAGGACATTCAAGATTAAAAATGATTGGTTGTTTCAATCTGCTACGGCCATTGCCGGAAGATTTGTGGAGCACTAATTTCTATCAATATAATATACTATATAGCGCTCAAAGTATATTTATGTATGAACTAATAAGCAACAGCTAAACATATATTCAGATTAAATTATATTTTAAAAATAAATTTTGCTTCTTTATACTCGTATAACATTGCTTTGATGAGAGACACGTATATACGTACGAATGAAACAGTTACATAATTTATACATAGCTCTTCAAATCCATGCATCATGAATATATTATCATTTGCTTTCCTCATAAGCAAATGTTCTGACCCCATTCCAGTTACACATAACATATCTACTGAGATAAATTTACTCCTGAGAATACCTTAGTATTGCTCGACCATTCGTTTGTGACTAGAAATTACGAGTTTTAACATTTTTGATATAGTGGTACATCAGTAATTTTTATTGTAACTATACAGTTGTAACTTTAGGATATATATATGTATTTAAGCCCAAATAAGTATTATGCTATAGTAATATTTGGCAAGTCATTTGCTGTAATAAGCATGAAACATGCGTTTATTAAACATGAGTATAAATTTCTCTAAAACTATTGTTTTGTGTGTATCATTTACTTTATTTTGTATTGGATTAAAATTATATATTTCATTGAATCGTATTGCACTTTCATCGTATACAGTACAACCAGGTGGACTTTTAGCTACGTGGCATTTCTTCCAACCGACCAATAAGATTTTATAGTCGTTTAAAGTGAAAGTGAGACTTTTTCTATAAAAATGGGTACCAGCGGGAATCGAGCTCGCAAACCCTAGGCCGAAAGACTGGTGTTTTATCAACCAGGCCACGGAAGGAATATTTATGTCGAACGATTATATTATTTACAGTTTAAACAACTTCCAATGTATTTATCACAATTTCTGAAGGCAGCGCCAACCACGCTCATCTCATGGCCTGGCGATTTAGCATTTAAAATTTCATACCTCTAACCTCAGTAGTATGTTAACTATAGTAGAGATCAAAAGAAGACGTTTGTTTCGTTATATTCTAAAATATTAAAAATTGAATATCGCCTGGTTGTCAAATTTCTTTGAAAATGTGAAAAACCCGGCAGAAATTAAACGATATTAGAAGGCTGTGTACGGAGAATGTTTTCCGTCATATTCCACAGGGACTATAGATTTTCATTTAGGTGGATAATCGATTGAAGATGACTCTTATCAAATCAGACTAACTGAAAGATTCACTCCAGAAACTAGGAATATTTTTTCATTAGTATCGAAAAATTCGTTCACCATTCTTAAAAATTAATTGAACACCAGGACGAATATTTTGAATTTTTTTTGTTCACATTTTCAATATCTTGAAGCTGGAAATTTTTAGGTCGCGGTTATTCATATTACACAATATTTAGATTTAAACATTCAAGTATTACTAAAATAATGACAATACACATTTTATTAACGAATCAATGGATTTACAAGCTGTCTTATCTAGAACTTTTGTCATAAAACTTGCCACAATATACGGAGTATTTTTTAACACGGAGTATTCATTCCAACATATGAATATTAAAAGTAATATAAATATGATTCCTGTATTTATAAGGAAATGTAATAAATTCTTTTTTAATGCATTAAATTTTATCTACGAGTATCTTTAAATCTTTACAAAATTTAGTTTATGAACTTGAAAATTTGTGCATTAATAAAGAAATCGATAACTTCGCTCATTTTTTCACAGTAAAATCAGATCGAGGACCTCTATTTTAAGTATCCGTGATGTAATTTGCTTTGCACAGGATACTGCCGGGTTCCCTTATCTGCAGTCAGGTAAGTTGCCGGAGTTGATTCAGGACAGGCATCATACTCCTGTCTCCGGAGCACTTCTTGGGAAACTGCGAACCTTAATATGCATGTCATCTTCAGGACCAGTCTTTATATGAAAGAAAATTAAGATTTATTATTAAATTCCGCATAAAAAAATGTTTGTTGATGACAAAGCGACCTCCTATTTAGTAACCAAAAAATCACAATTCGCTTAAGAAAATTAAGTTGAAACTTAATTTCTATTATATAGGAAGAGTGACTATTTTGAAGTTTAGATAATGAAAAATTCTGTTATAAATATGACAATTAAAAACTATAAAAAGTGGAGACAAAAATCTTAGGTGTTATAAAAATACGTATGTTTCTTAAAAGCGATTTTTTTGTTTATTCTTTATTTATCTGTAATATATAATAAAATCGCATTATAAAAGTCACTTAATTTATTCCTTTTGTACCCTTCAAAATTTACGAATTGGTAAATTGGATAGCGTGGTAAATTGGTAAATTGGTTAGCATATTGAAGAGCGTGGCCAGGAGACAGCAGTACTTCGGCCCCATTAAGCGAATCTTCGGGTTTAGAAACACTGGAGTAAACAGAGCTCACGATTGGTCATTCGACGTGTTGGCAATAATATCACCCATGAAGAAGGCACTAATACTCGTACAAGTCTAGCGATAACGAGTATTGTTATCAGACCAACCCTTTTACCAGACCATTTGTAATAATTTTTTAGTTTCTATTGGAAATCGTAGTTGAACTTACCAGGTGGAAGTTAAGCGTTGTATTTATCGTATATGTACTAGTATATTGAATATCTTCTTCGTCGTGACGTCAATGCTGAGGAACGTGGCCCATAAGTTGTTGAACGTATTCATGTGGTTTTTTTGGGAATATAAGTGTATAATATACATACTGCAGAAGATGTTGTATAAATTGTAAACATGTTATAAATATTGTGAACCCTGTTGCCAACACATCACACTTTGTGATAAAGTACTGGGTCCCAGAGAAGATGTACACTTGTGAATGTTTAGTGGGAGCAGGAGAGTTGTAGAAATGTTTTGGGATATTCTAATGTGGGTACGAGTTCGAAGAAGGTGGAGAGAGGATAGAGAAAATACTGAAACTTTGCCCTTCCACCAACTTAAGTCTGCGAGAACGTGCTGTTTCCGGGATATGGCCGTTGTCCGTGCACTAACAGCTACTTGGAGGATGAGTATTTTCAAGGCAACCTTAGACTGACCAGTACTGTCCACAAGGTGCTACCGCTAAGTAACTCGCTACATCCCTTAAAAACTCGATACATGCATCTTGCTTACACGTTAGCTATTTAAGCCACTGAATAATTATTAAATAGAAAATAAAGAAAATATCCATAGAAAAATTAAACGGGGGGGGGGTTTTCGGTCTGAAATTATATTAGGAAAAACATTTCTTCGTAAATTTTTTAAGTCTTAGTAGTTAAAAATCACGTTAAAAACAAAGATAAGCTCTAATGATCCATTTAATTCACATGAAAAGCCTCATTACTACAACCTTTAATTATTCTAGGTATGAAAAAGAATGAGATATTAAAATAAACTTCTTTGTACGTATTACGTTTTGTTTTTCATTAAAAAATAATAAAGCTTTTTACTAGGAATCCAATCCAGTCCTGATGTTTTCAGAACTTGTGTTACGATAACGAGATATGTTCTTACTTTTAAGCTCACGGCTAAGTCTTATTAATTCTGAAGGCACATGTTCAACCCCGAGTCAATAAAATAACAAATTAGGAATTTCAGGAAAATGATTTGCGCGTGAATACGCAAAGTAAAACCAAAAGTTAAATATATTATTTATACTAAGGCGTTAGTTAATACAGTGAAGGTTTAAAGACATTTTTATTGATTTAACTAAAACACAGGGGTTTCCTCTTCCGTTTACGGTATTTATTTGATTTAACTAAAATATAGTTTTTCCCACTTAAGATGATGGTATTTAATTGATTTATGTAAAACACAGCTTTTTCCGCTTAAGATAACAGTATTTAATTGATTTAACTAAATTATACTTTTTCTCACTTAACACAACGATATTTAATTGATTTAATTAAAACACATTTTTCCACTTAACATAACAGTATATTTATCTAAAACACAGTTTTTTCCACTAAATATAACGAAATTTAATTGATTAATCTAAAACGCAGTTTTTTACACTAAAGATATTTATTAACCGTATTATAGTTATTAATTAATTTAACTAAAACACAGTTTTTCCACTTAAGATTACGTTATTGAATTGTTTTAACTAAAACCCAGTTTTTTCACTGAAGATAACGGTATTTAATCGATTTTACTAAAATACAGTTTTTTTCACTTAAGATAACGGTATTTAATTGATTTAACTAAAATATAGTTTTTACCACTTAAGAGAGCTTCTGCTGAAGCACAGAGTTCAGAACTTTGATATCAAGCACACATTCTATCTTTAAAGTACCTAGAAAGATTCAACATGGCAGAATTTTTCAACATATCTTTCTGTGTTGCTGGAGTGTTTAGTTGCACTTGCATGACATCTAAAGAGTCTTTCAGAGATATATTTAAAACTGCTCTTCATTCATGAAGTTATCAATGTACCATTTGATTGATTGAACGTCACTAAATAGTGTTGCAGGTCAAATCTTCATCCCCACAATTAAACCCTGTATTGTCATATAAACAAACTAAAACTTTTTTGGTTTAATGGTTCAAATGTGACTTTTTTTACTAGAATTTGATATTTTCTTCAAGAAAATGCCTTGTATGATTACACAAACACCAATAAACCAGTCGATACCAACCGCAAAACACAGGTGTTTCATAATCGCTTAAACCCAAATTTATATTGTGTAGCACTCTCATTGTACGAATACACAGTATAAGGGTGTATACCCGCGCGGTAGCGCACTGGACTTCTGTGCGGAAAGTCGGCGTTTCAAACCCCATAGACATTTTATCCTTCTAATATTACGGGCTTTAACGGGTTATAAGGATACCTTTGACTTCGGTCATATTTATTTATTTATTCAACACTTTTATTGCAAATACAATCTGGCGGGTTTATTGCCTGGCGGCAATCTCTTCCAGCCAATCATACAATTAGTAAATGAAGTAAGTTATATGGTTGATAAATCATTCAAATGACTATCCATCCCCACGAAATCCATAAACACATATGTGAGAGTATGCCCACGAACCCCACAAAGACGGGCAATCACCCGAACATTATTTTTCATATAAAGTAAGATATCATAAATCAAAAGAAAAATAAGGGATGGCGGAGAGGAAAGGAAAAGAAAAATCAGGAATGAAACACGTTATTTTACTAGTAGCTGATTCCAGAGTCTCACTGCATGGACAGTAAAAGACGACGTAAAAAAGTGGAGCGGTGAACTGCAAAGGCCAATAAACAATCTCTGTTTGAGCGTCGCGCTAATCCATGATTGGAAAGACGCTGAAAATTTTCGGCGAGATAAGTGGGGGTGGCGGGACAGTTTAGAATATTATACAATAGAGACAGTATGTGAATTTGGCGTCTATTTCTAACATTAAACCAGTTCAATGCCTTCTAGTATGAAGTTATACGATCGTACTTTCATAGGTTGGAAATAAATCTTAGACAAACATTTTGAAGACGCTGTAATTAGTCCAGCTGTTCCTCTTTAATATCCAAATAACAGACGTCCGCATAGTCCAGAATCGGATAGAGCAGATATTGTACGAGTAAAATTTTGATTTCAGTAGGTAGGAATTTTCGCAACACTTAAAGGGGATGAAGGCTGAAGAAGATCCTTCGGCTTACCTCATTTATTTGATCTCGCCATGAGAGATTGTTATCTATTAGCACTCCTTGATTTTTAACAGTTTGATGTAATAGTATGATAGAGCCATCAAGTAATATTGGAGGAAGTAAGTCAGTGTTGAATCTACCGAGAAGCTGAGGGCTGCCAATGAGGATCGCTTGAGACTTCGTAGGATTAATGAGTAAACCATTCTCCCTAGTCCACTCCGAGATCGATTGAAGGTCCGCATTTAAATCTTTCAAAGCCGTGTGAAAGAAATTTGGATCAAAATGAATACATATCTGCAGGTCATCTGCATAAAGATGATGAGAACACTTAAGAGATGATGTTATTGGGTTGATGAATATAGACAAAGAGAGTGGAGAGAGAAGTCCACCTTGGGGAACGCCTGCAGAGAGATCAGTCCATTCAGATATACACTCATGGTATTTACAAGATTATTGTTTTCCTTTTAAATAGCTCGAAAACCAGACAATGACGGCTTCAGAGAATCGTAATGAACATATCTTTTCTTTAATGATCATATCCATTCTTTAAAAAAAAAAAAGGAAAATATATGCCTTTGTGTTCCGATTGTCTCATTTCGGTATGCCACTGGATTCAATACAACGGTGTGGCTGGTGAGTTTGTTGTGTTGGTGTGCAACGGCTCACACACTTAAAAAAACTCTACGGCACAGCTTCGCTTTCCAACTGAATTGACATTGGACTGGCGAGGGGATGCACCAGCTACACGACTCAGCAACGAAAACGACGGCACAGTACAAACAGTATTTAATAAGCCTTAAGTGAACACTAGACTCAAGCCTTTTTTAAAAATCTGGATTTCAATGAGAATCAAACTCACAAACCCCGGTTAGGTAATTAGACGCCTTGTCTTACAAATTAGACCACGGAGGTCGTCTAAGGCACATTCCAGTAGTATTTTTTGTCAGGTGATAATTATAACATAAGTCCTATTTAATGATATAATTCTTACGCAGACTCCGAGTAAAGGTGGCTAGATGCGAGGTGAACGTACATAGTTTTATTTTAAAACGAAGGTAGTATTGCATGTGATTATGGGAATATACGAGTAGATGACTCAAAACACATGTTAGTTAGTCCGAACATCGGGACTTCATGCTCTGGGCAGGACCTGATTGATGTGAATTGTAGGGCGGTCTCTGTTGCTTCTTACTAGAAAGATGTGACATAATTGATGGCCCGGACACATAAATGAATGAATGAATGATCGCGTATCTCACAAGGTTTTTTAGCCCATGCACTTAGGAGCGCTGGTCGTGGCCTTCACATATGAACCTTAGCCACCATCTTGCCTACTGGTAACGTGACACATCAATTTCCATTTTTGGTGATCCCTCGATAGCAAAAAGGTGATTCTGCTGACTGAACAAATCTTTTAGAATCATCTGAATTATTCTCGACTCGACATATTTTTCAATGAGTTATGGTATGCTCAATCATAGAAAGCAAAAATAAATGATCTGCTTAGTAAGAAATGAAATAAAAATATTGATATTTACAATGGCATTGATAACTTGATCAACGAAATTAAAGAAATAGTTGATTAACTTTATATCAAAGACGTTATACTACGAGTATGTAACCGACTTAGAATTCCATAAGTCCTCAAGTTGCCTTTGAATATGTACAGATATTTTGATTCAACTGTTTAACAACTGAACCTTGCAAGCGAAACGGCTAAACTTTGGGAAACTATCAACGTATATAGTACACATCTCTATTTGGTGTTTGCTGAGTTCGCATATCTATGTTAAGAGTCTATCAAAGTTTTGAATGTTATGTCAAAATTACTACATATCTAGTGGTCATGCCGTTGCAATAGGGATACGAGTTCCTCATTGAGTTAAACATAACTAAGTCATGCTATTGTTTTAAGCTCAAGGCAAAGTTACTACGAGTACATTTAGAAATTGTATTGGAGATTTTCTGCTAGGATCAAGGAATAAAGTTTAGATCATTCCAGGCAGAGGTCTATAAAATTATTGTGTGGAGAATCACATTCAGATATTGAAAGTGCGAGGTGAGCCGGATTGAAAAGGGAACATATATTCGTTTATTCTAATAACTATTTATTTTTTATCAAAGCGTCTACGGGTCGGATCTGGGAGATCTCTGATTTAAAAAAAAAATATAATTTTTTTTCTATTTTCAATTTTATTTTCTGTAGAAATATTTTAAAATCTCAAATATTTTATGCTTAAAAATACTCACAAATGAAATTGTTCATATTTATTCCTAAACAAAAATAGCTTTGGTTTAAGGTAATCTAGATTAATAATAATTGGTTTGTTTCGCATATGTAAAGACTTAAAGACACAGAAAAGACTTTTAAAGTATAATTTTGTAAGTCATATTTTTATTTTATTTATTTCATTTAGAATATTTTGAAACATATTTCTCAAAGAACATTATAATAATAATTTGAAATAATTTCTAATTATTAAAATATATTCAGAGGTTTTAAATTTTAAAAAGATTAGCTTATCTTATATCACAACAAATAATATAATGAAAATAATAAGTAGAGTTTTAATCTTTAATCTAACGACATCCTAACCGATTCATTTAGACCGCGCATGTGACGCCATTTTTGTCTTTTCCATTGAAACCAAGTTGTGCTGATTTTTATTTAGCGTGATACACAGACTAAAAAACTGACACTGATGAACACAAATATAATAGCAAGTCTTTGTTCCGGCCGGTTTTTACGAGATCCAATGCAACACACACGATTTATTTGAAGAAAAGAAAAATAAAATAAAGTTAAATCCTTATATGATATACCCCTAAATCCTTATATAATATACCCCTAAATATAAATGATCCATATAAGAAACAAAGTTGTAATAATAAATAGTTTACAATACAGCATACAAATATGCATGAACTGCATATACATTGATTTAAAGCATGTTAGTGAATGACTGACTCGAATATAAAGTGTATGTTGAGGAGTTGACTTTTATATCGTTGTTGAGATTATGATACGTCTCGAATAATACGAGTATATGTGCTAGCTATAGGTAGTTATTTAAGTGTATGTAAGGATAGAAAGCGCTCTTGCGGGGATTCTGCTCTCTAAACGGCGCTCGTAAATAGACCTCCTATTATTCTTATTAAAATGCAAAGCGTGAATGTTTCAGCTGAGTATTTAAGGATATAGGATATGTGAAATTTGTGATTAAAGAATAAGCTTATTTCATCACATGCCTTGTCTAGCGAAGTGTTTCTTATTATCCGTAAAACGGAAGATTTTTAGCATTGGTATGTATTCTGTCATACATACAGTTTGTTTGACAAGAGCGTGTAAGGCTACATTTTTTTCTGGAAACCGTAAGAGTGTAGATTCGCAATGAGGTAGCAGGACCGTTCTTCTAAGATGCTTTGTATAGAAAAACTCAGTTGTCGTTCGACCTTGGTTACACAAGAACATATTTCACCATGAGTGTCGCGTACGCATCTCGTTACAAAGCCGTGTTTCTGTGTACACATCCGAAAGGACCGAAAATGTCGTACGGAGCCGCTGCTAAATACATGAGAAAATCGAAGACATTTGTAAGTAAGTGGTCAATAACCTACCAGATCGTGGCACTGCACAGAAAACGACGAAAAAGGAGGACAGAGTGATTTTACGAATGTTTGAGAAGAATCCTAATCTATCATTACGTAACGGACAGGCGGTTTTGCGTGAACAGGGTCTAATTGTGTCATGTGACACTATAAGAAGACGTTTGCTAGCTCATGGAGTGAAATTTCGAAGCACAGTGAATAAAGCACTACTGTCCGAAAAACAAGACAAAAAAAGACTCACTTGGGCGAAAGAAAATTTGGACCGCGGTTGGGACAACGTAATTTTTTCGGACGAAGCTTCTTTTTGGGCACGTTCTTCAATTAATCATACCTGGTGTTCCCGCACCAAGAGACTCCTTCAGCAAACCTTTAAACACCCGGTAAAAGTCCACGTCTGGGGCTGTTTCTCAAATCAGGGATTTGGCACTTCGCACATCTTCACAAATAATTTGAACGCTGCCAAAATGGTTAAAATATATCAGAAGGCTTTATTACCATCTGCCCAAAGGTGGTTTACAAGAAAAAATGAAAATTGGCTACGCAAAAGGAAAATAACCCAAAACATCGGAGTCGTCTTTGTACTGCGTGGAAACAGGAAAAAGACGTTGACGTAATGGATTGGCCGTCGCTGTCACCAGATGCAAATCCCATAGAAAATGTTTGGGCACTCATGAAGTTCAAGCTCCGAGGGAAAAAGATTATGTCATAAAATTAGTAGAAAGTATGCCTCGGAGATACCGGGCAATTATTACTAGTGGAAGCGACTGGACAACTTATTAATAATAAAGCGTCACGGTTTATATCATGTAGTATGTGTGTATTTTTTAATGACTTATCCCAAATAGTTTTTCGGGTTTCGCCGTACACGTTCTTGTCAAACAGACTTAACATTTCGTATTCTATCATATACTGTAAATCCGTGTATTTTTCTCAGTACACGCATTTGTATTTCATTTATTCAGCTATTTTCAATATTTTTTTCACATCCATGTTTCCCTCTCATACATTTAAGTTGGTACTAAAATACTGTTGTGGACTATCATCTCAACAGATTTTTATACACGTTGGTTCGAGTATATAAATATCTATTAATACCTTATTGACTTTTTTCCTATCGCTACATGCCGTTATTATAACATCTCTCGTAACTCTTATCATCTGAGAAAATAGTACATTAACATAAGAATTCTTCAATATTATCTAATCTTTCATTGCTCGCCCATATATCGCATATAATTTTTCTATCACCGTTAATATAATATCTTCCGTAACTCTTTTATCATCTGATAAAATAGTATCTCAATAGCATAATTCTTCAATATCGTCTAATCTTTCATTGCTCACTCATATATCGCATATAATTTTTCTATCACCGTTAATATAATATCTTTCGTAACTCTTTTATCATCTGATAAAATAGTATCTCAATAGCAGAATTCTTCAATAAACTCTAATCTTTCATAGCTCTGCCATATATCGCATATAATTTTCCTTTCACACTTTTCTATCGCCATGACTTCGGATTCCGCAAGATTCATTCTAAGATCTTTCTCTTTTTCATTGTGAAAATTTTAATTCCAACCATATAATACTCGTTTAAACAAAAGTTAGGATTAGTAAAAGAGATATCATTAAGTTAATCCGAATATAAATTTAACAAAAACCCTCTATGTTTATTGAATAAGTTCAATTTGATCAACATGACTATCGGAGATTGTTTTTTTTTGTAATGAGATTCAATATTAATTTAAATTTGATTTTCATAGTTTCCTTTCATTTTGTGCGTGTTTCAATGCGATACAATTTCGTGTGGATTACGTATGTTCCACAAAATTGTGTGCAATTCAAAGGGATGTAGAAATGTTCATATCCGATGCATTCGATTATTAATTTATTGGTTTTATTGTTAAGGCATTAAAAAGTATTCAAATATTAATAAAACGGACGATATATTGAGGAAATGAAATCCTATTGGTATAAAATTGGATTTGTATTTAATTTAAAAAATAATTAAGTACGATAAATTTCTCGTTTAAATTTTAAAACTTTCCACGTTCAATGAATTTCAATAACTGATTTTCATTTATAGTCTTTTCATAAATAAAAAAATACTTTTGTTTTTTATTAAAGGAAAATATTTTTTAATAAATATCAGTACGAAAATATGTACGAGTATATACCTACTTGGAATTTAAAAACTTTTAAAATTCCAGTTGTATCACTATTATTTCTTGTAAAGTAAAATAAAAGTCATTCTGTGTTATTTTTTTAATATTTTTAATGGTCATGCCAGTTAAGGCACATTGAAATTCAATTCAAAACAAACAAAAAAATATTAAAATTCTCATTAAAAAAAATATTAATTTCTAAAACATCACAAAAATTGACAACAATAACAAAATTGAAAGAAAATCAAAAGTTTAACACAAAATTAAAAAATATATGACAGGAGTTCATTATAATTTGCTTTTCATTCATCTCGTTAAATTTAACATTTATTACGTACATATGACATTGAGATCTCTAAAATATTACTGATTTTATTTTTCCGAATAGAATAATGTGTTAAAATGATGAATATTTTTTTTTCGTTTTTTATTTCAACCTTTTAATTGAAACCCTCAGCAAATTCTACTTATTCAATCGTGAAAACGAAATGCCGTTCGGATTTGGCTGCTAAATCCATTGATAACCACTATCCGATGCATCCTACTGGACATGTGATCCTGCCTTTGGGCTGTTTTTACACAACTAATGCTGGACATCCAGTTCGATAGTGCTTTTAGCAGGGGTTACATCAAACTTCTTTGGAAATGTGTGCTCAAGGGGATTCTAATTTAGTCTAACTTAGATTAAAAAAAAATTCTTAAGTTAATTCTAAAAAACTAAATATATTTTTTTACCAAGAGAAATACTTTTTTTCAAAGGTTACATCTTTTACTATGTGGAAGTCGATATTTGAATATTTAAGAATAAGTTACTTAGTTGTTTCACTAATTACATTTAACGCCGCGACACGTGTTTGTACCTCCTATCTCGAGCGTCTTTTTAGGCGGAATGATCCCAGTTTGTTACGATAGCAGAATTTGTTAATCATATTATGGAGAAAAATAATTATTTCAATGAAACAATTGTTAAAATTTAATAATGGTTATAAAAATTATACCAAACAATTTATTTAGAAATATTTAAGATACATAAATTAGTAAGAAATACAATACATTTGCATATTTACTTTTCTGGTGCTATTTAATGATGCAGGAAAAGTGTGTACTTTTCAACGTATCATAATACTTCTCAAATGGCACACAATCTTTCGTGATCAAGTTTGACTGACAGTAATTATGGGGATAAAAGGAGCATGTGAGTGAAATGTATCATTGTTTGTATTATCAAGTCTTGGCAGATCAAACCCAAAGATCTGATGATGGTAAGGAGATAACATTTTCAGAACAATTGGTAGGTTTAATCAACGACAACTTTTAATTTGGTTAATTTTAATAGCTCTAGTTTTGTATTGCTTTGTAACGGTAATTTAATTTGTGATGAGTAGATTATAAGCTTAGTAATAACATAAACTCAGATGTAATATAGCCTTCTAATAAAACCAATCCGAAAATGAATCCGCCAGGAATGGAATCAGGTGTGTTCACTTTACTCGGTGTGAATGTTTACAGTTGGATCACGGTCGCCGACATCTCTCAAATATTATATTGTACAATATAACACTTTCACTGAGTACAGTACAACTTTGTGGGTTTGTTTCCATGTGTCAATCTCTTTCAACCGTTCAGAAATATGGCAGAGTCCTTAAGTGAAAACCCGTTTGTATATGTCATTGTTTAAATTTTCAATGTAAGAGAAACCTGAAAAATTATTAAAGTTTATTTGGTTCTGAAAAATAAATACTAAAACCTTTACAAAATTCAATATTCAAGTATTAAAGGTCAATTAATTGGATAAATAATTGAATAAGGCTTTCACTGAAAAACGCCTAGAGCTACTCGTAGCAGGTAAAAAACGTGTCTTGGTGAAAAAGTCATATGTAACTATATGGTATATAACGCCGTTTTGTAAAATACGTTAGTTCAAGAGTATTTTCAGAATACGTTTATGTGTAAGGCAGCTAATTTGCGTTCTAGTTGAAACATTTGATGGAAAAAAGGGTTGAAAACAAAACTATTCTGGAAGGGAATTTGTATTATTCTTTCTTTATATACATTTCAACATGGCTGGTTTATTGACAGACAGCAATCTCTTACAACCAACCTGAACAGGTTAAGGATACCTAACTTGAAATCATGACTAATATCCTTTTTAAATAAATGGGCCACTGGCGGTGATTGAATCCACCACCTCCGGGTCGGAATACTGGTGTCTCACTAATTAGACCATGGAGGACGTCAATTTTGTGATATATTTGCCGGGGAACGAACTCGGAATACCTGGATGATATACAAATCATGTTTACCGCTAGGTCTCTGTGTTTTTTTTCTTTCGTTTATTCACTTTGAAACGTTTGAAAAAGTCGAAGTGTTTATTTTTTTAATAAGAAAAAAAAGCAAATTTTGAAATGAATATATTTTTACAATATATGAAATGAAAATCTTCCCTCTCATAGTTAGTACACATTGTCATATATCTTCTGTTCATACTGCTACATACCCCGTCTGCAGGCTTAGCCCTGATTCATGAAGTTTCAGATCCTCTGAAAGTTAGGGTGGAATATAAAATATTCTAGACAACACCTGGTGCGAAATAGTAAATTCATATCTTTCAAAAATAAAATATTTTTGGTAATTTAACAAACTGCTTTTTATAACGTTAAAATAGTAAACATTTATAAAACGTGAGCCTTTAAATTGGAATCGCATAAATAATCTTGGCATCAAATAAAGAATATTGGAATCAAATAAAGGATATAGGGATACAAAATATACCATACATTGTAATACAATTAAGTGAAGAATGATTTTCAAACTTGCTTCAAATCCAATTTCGGTTATAATTGTCCATTTTATCTCACCGACTTGAAGACAAGTGACTTGTCAATGAGGCAACGAAGGTCACATTAGGTTGAATGTCAGCGACGGTGTTTCGAAGCGCAGTGTGCGGAACTCCATTTATTTAATATGGTTATGTTATATCGCCGTTGTTTTCTTCGTCTGCCTTATATTAATTAATATATTTACCAATTCAATGTTTACACACTGTCAGTTGTTTCCTGTTTTACGATACATTAATTAATTCATTCGTATGGTGACTCTTCAACAAAAGATACACCAGTATCTAAGGTCCTTCGAGCCTTCAGACTTGAAACCACTGGAGTAGGCACAGAACTAGCAGTTTGCCATAGTTTATGTTGGCAATACTCGTACTATCCTGCACGTGAAGAAACGATAACGAATAATTTGTTTTGGTATTTTGGCGCATTCTCTTAAGTTTATTAGCTTGAGGTTTGCGGAACCGGTAGGTATTCAATGCCACCTTTACGTCCAATCCATCTGTTCGACAATTCATCACGAGGCCCTTATATCATGATTGTATGTACTAGTATTAGGAAAGTGCACCATCTTGCAGGAAATTAAGTCCTCCTTATCCCTAGGCTGATCACGAGTGAGTGGTATGACAACTTCTTGCAGTAAGTTCAAGTAAACATTTTTGTGACATCCTATATAATGTAATTGAAATCACACGTTTTCTCTTTTTCTATATCCCAAATGTTCTCTCTGAAGGTCATCGTGATTAATATTTTATTTCAATGTTGATACTGATTTTACTCAATGATACTCGTATCATTTATAAAGTTAAATGATTTTTTCACAATACCGAATGATACCAATTATAGAGCGTATTTGACAGTTGCATATATCCATCGAGCTGTGGAATCATAGATTGTCGAAAATCTACGCAATGAAGTCATGCCGTGTGCTTTTAGTAGTTTTGTTCGAGAAAAGAGCAACAACAGTAATTTCAACAACCTATGACACGTAATTATCGGGCACATTAAACAGAAGTTGGTTCATCAACACATTAAACAGAAGTTGGTTGATTACTATTCAGATAGCAGTTTGCACCCCAATATATTATATATTGTACATACGTCATGCTAATACCATCACGCCAATTCCTCAGGTGGAGCGGGGAGAAGACAGACCGCTGCACTTTTCCATCTCGGCACATATCCTTGGCGTTTTCCATTTCCATACACATTCTCGTACAACTCTTACGATTTCCCTGACTAAGTATGTTTACTTCTTTCAAAACATCCTTATAAAACAGTTATGGAGGCTAAATATTTTTTTCAAATAGTTCAACATTTTAATGATAATGATAGGCAACCCCTCATGATATGTATGATTATCAGTCATCTTATGAATGAAATATGACCTGAGCGTTTATTTGTTAATTGTGGGCAAAACGGTTGTTCTTCATCAAGTACGAGTATGTTACACGGTCTTGGTACGAGTAGATCAAACCCAGAGTTCCGAAGGCAAGTACGAGTAGATCAAAGTACCTAGAAAATCGGCAAGATTAATCACTTTCACGCTACGACTTTTGTAGATCATTTGGCAATATTTATGTCCACCACGGTGCTAATGCTGAACTTAAATTAATACCCTACAAATTATTTATGAAAATGAAGCTGATTAAGAAAATTGCATGTAATATAATATAGTAATATCAAGTGGGCATTAGGAATAAAAATATTGAATAAGGTTAGTCAAACATGTTGTTCGCCCATTTTATGAAAATGCTAAAACGTCTAAGGCTATTCACGTTTCACTAGTAGATTTTCTATCCATTGTGCGACAACCAACTGCGCTAACGTCTGCGTTGTCATTATTTCAAGGACCATTCAGAGATAGCCCTCAAAATGGCAATGGCGCTGAGGAAAATTTCCAATGCACTTGACCGCAGAATCTACATATAAAATGAAAATTGCAATGCAGCTCATGCAGAAAACGAAAAAAGCAGTTTTATTTAATTTTAAATTCAGCCATCTAGTAGATTTGTCTCTTAGCAGCCATGTTTTTTGTCTTATTAGTATCTTCTTCTTCTTTTTAGACTTTCCATAGACTCAAGAGTCTGTTCTACAGGATTTTACTCCTGTGATGCTGAGCTCCAGCTATCTCTCCATCGTTTCAGTAGTCTCCCTGGTGGACGCCGTCCATCCGGCACCCCATGCAGAGCTATGTATGGAATTCGTGTGGATTTCATTTTCTGTACATGTTGGTACCAGTATCATCGACGCTGTCGTCCCCATCTGACCACATCTTGGACCTCACATACCTCTCGGATTGTCTTATTAGTATAATACGAGTATACTAATAGGGCAAAATATTTTCGGTATATAATTTCGAGATATTGACTTTATTATATTCACTTTGATATTGACGACTTACGTGGCCTAGTTGATAAAACGCTGGTCTACCATCCGATGGTTTACGGGTTTGATTCCCGATGGTTCCCAAAAAAAAAAGTTAACTAGAATGATTTAATAATTCGGGTGGTAATAATATTCACAAGCTCTAGACGTGTGGGAGTATTATTGCATGTCAACGTGTGATAATATTTCTAAAACGTGCGATGAAGAACTGTGAGTTACCTGCTTACTTAACCCAAAGTCTCGGTTACTGAGGCCGATAACAATATTATCTTCAGGCCACGCTATTCAACATGTCTGTATTATTGATTCGAATATGTTAAGGATAACCACTCGAATTAAAAAAAAACTTTCGTACGTGTACGCACGATATAATTAAGCACGATATATAGTACGTACTTTCTCTAATGATCCTAAATTCAAAGACTTGATTAGTGAAACTGAAGTCAATATTTTCACCTCACATTCGCATCACCGTGGCAAGTAAATGAATTAACAATTATTAAATTTATATCAACTTAATTTTTTTTTATTTAGTTCAAAAATCTCGGCTTATTTAGACACCAATTCAATACGACTTATTAGATGTGTTTATTAATAAAACTTAATTTCTATTGCGATAGTAGAATTCATGGGGGAGGTGGTAATATCCTTGAACGAACTTTTAACCAGTCTCGGACTCTATTTTAAATTGAACCATTGTCAATTAAGTCCGATACCCCCGGGAAGAAGATAAGTGCCTTACCAACTTAGACACAGAGGTTGCGGGAGGTTCTCATTAATTTTAAAAACAGGTTTTTATCGTCAAGTTAAAAAATAATGATATTCTCCTTCTAGTTTCTGTGATGCATTTTTCTTGCTTCACTGCATTTTCCAACCTGAAGCATTGTTATCAAAATAAAGAGTTGTATTTTTGTTCAGGAGATATCAACAAAGGAAGCGGTTTGACGAGTTTCCATCTGCTTAGTATTTTGTTTTTTAGACCCTCAAAAGAAATGGTTCCTGTCATTTTCAGAGTGACATGTTTTACATCTTTAATAAACGTATTTTTTTTTGTTTTTCTATGAAACACCGAGACTTTTGTATAACTGCAGACGTCAAAAACATGTACGGTGGTATATGATATATTTTTTTCCTTCACGAGTTTTTAAACCTTATTTTTTGTCACTGGACTGGATAACTGTTGGATTAAGAGATTATTCGAGTGGTGATCCAGGACTAGAATAAATATTGGCAAACAGAAGAACCAGTTGGTAAATTCTATCTGAAGCATTGGGGGACCAAAGTGGAGACGTTGGTGAAGTAAAATGCTAAATGGAAACACAAAGGAGTGACCTAATTCGATACATTTCATTCAAGAAGGCTGATTAATAAAATGCATTAACAATATGTGCCATAATTTATTTCTACAAATTACGACCGAGTGTAGTGAGTCGTAATTTTCTCCAGGCCTTCTCTTATGTCTTTATCAATCTGATAAAGATATTAAAGAAGACATGAAGACCAATTGCCTTGGCCTACTTGGAGAGCAATGAATATATTTGAGTAAGGGTGACTAGATGTAGCATGGTTGTGGAGATATAGAGGACTCATAACACATACTTGTTTGTCCTAACATCAGATCTTCGTGTTCTGGGTAGGACC
>OX463842.1:32146307-32194741 GCA_949825065.1 Odontocerum albicorne
TGGCATATACAAGATAAGACTTTCCAAAAATATGCCGGGGATCGAATCAAAGATCATTTTGGCATCTCGGGTTTGATATTCGGCGGATCCAACACTTGGAGGATATTGTTTTTTTATTTCCTTTTTTGATAAATTTACATTCAAAAGAGTTCGTTCGTAGATTTAAAGCACTTTTTTAATTAACATTTGGTTGTAAAACAGCTCAACATGAGTTATTTCATTAAAATCACAGTCGTATGACAAAATATATTCACAAACTCACGTTTTTTTTTTACTTTTCTACTATGTTATATGATTTCCAGGTATAAATTAAGTGATCTACTAATTTCATTATCACTTTTTAGTGAACTGATGGTGAATTAGTAGTTGGTTATAATATAAGAAAATTTAAATAATATTTATAAAAACAAAACATGAGAATTAAAATTAGCCAAACTTAATATTGTATATTAGAATTGATCAATAAGTTTTATCAATTTGCAAACTAGTTGAATATAATAACTTTAAACAGTGATAAGGTTGTTTATGATTTTATTTTTAATTTGAATTTTTAAATATGTAAAGAAACTTCCTCAGACAATTTTTCTTAAAATGCTATATTGCCTCTCCAAGTTGTTCAAACGAAACTCTTAAAATGCTATTTTGTCTCTCCAAGTTGTTCAAACGAAACTCTTAAAATGCTATTTTGTCTCTCTAAGTTGTTCAAACGAAACTCTTAAAATGCTATTTTGCCTCTCCAAGTTGTTCAAACGAAACTCTTAAAATGCTATTTTGCCTCTCCAAGTTGTTCAAACGAAACTCTTAAAATGCTATTTTGTCTCTCTAAGTTGTTCAAACGAAACTCTTAAAATGCTATTTTGCCTCTCCAAGTTGTTCAAACGAAACTCTTAAAATGCTATTTTGTCTCTCTAAGTTGTTCAAACGAAACTCTTAAAATGCTATTTTGCCTCTCCAAGTTGTTCAAACGAAACTCTTAAAATGCTATTTTGTCTCTCTAAGTTGTTCAAACGAAACTCTTAAAATGCTATTTTGCCTCTCCAAGTTGTTCAAACGAAACTCTTAAAATGCTATTTTGTCTCTCTAAGTTGTTCAAACGAAACTCTTAAAATGCTATTTTGCCTCTCCAAGTTGTTCAGACGAAACTCTTTAAATGCTATTTTGCCTCTCCAAGTTGTTCAAACGAAACTCTTAAAAAATATTTTTCTATATATCCGCAATGTAAGATTGCAGTTGAAATTTTAATTATTGTTTGTCACTCTATTTGGTTTTTTAAGGTTTATGTCTCATCATTTACTATTGTTTGTTCAATGTTATGTTTTAAAAATATTGTATTAAATATCCTTTCTTTGCTTACAGTACAACTGGCCAAGTATCTTGCTAGGTATTACTGTAAATCAATCACTTTCTTCGCTTGCAGTACAACTTGTTAAGTATTTTGCTAGGTGTTACTGTAAATCGATCACTTTCTTTGCTTCCAGTACAACTTTTCAAGTATCTTGCTAGGCGTTACTGTAAATCAATCAATTTCTTTGCTTACAGTATAACTTGTCAAGAATCTTGCTAGGTGTTACTGTAAATCGATCACTTTCTTTGCTTACATTACAATTTGTCAAGGATCACTTTCAACAACCAGAAATATGTTAAAATGTCAACGTTGAAAATAAGCTTTTTTTACTGGTAAGTATTGAATCCACAACCCTAAGGACGGAAAACAGAAAACAACGGAACAGAAAACAATCATCTTTTTGACTTGAAGAAAAATTAGTTTTCTTTTGACAAACAAAACCTTAGATTGTTTATATGGTTCCTTATTATTTAGACCAGCCACAACATATAATTATATTTATAGATGGCCTCCGTTTTCCAAGCCGGTTTTTACTTAAGTCCTCTTTAACATCTTTCTGATTGGTTATAAAAAAAACGCACTTGAAAATAAGCCCTCCAAGTTACACTGCATATAACAAAAACAAAATTCAATACAAAAATATATTAGTGGTACTAATTAGTATTTAATTGAACGATGTGAGTATAAGTCATCAGTTTCAGAACATACAAGATGCTTAGAGAGGTGGTAAGTATTTAAAAGCCTTAAATATAATAGATATAAAGAAATAAAAATATATAAAACGTATATTCTAAGAACCCTCAGTTCAAATAACTCTGAATTATTTTTTTAATTATTCAGAAATCTTTTCAAATGAAACGAAGTGAACAATCACATTTTTGCCATCTCATCCCGGTATGGTTCGAGTCTACTGGCTACAATGTTTAAATGGCAATTTGTAATATTTTATCGCACCTGCTTCTGATATCTGAGTGCTTATTGAAATTCGCTAACTCTGCATGGCGTGCCAAAAAAGGTTCGGCGAAATTTGGAAATTTATTCTGCATAATCATCATATATTTATTATTTGAATACAGGCCCCGATACGCCTGTTAGGATTAAATCTAGGTGGTCATTAAATTTGCATTTGCAGACGATTTTCTTAAAACTTAATTAAATATTCACTCATTATACTATGGATCCGAAATTGAATTAACATTTCAGGCTCCTGAATTTTCTCTGATAGTCCAGATAGTGATCACCGGAAGTTTTGTGAACGAAGTATGTACTTATATAAATACACACGTATAAAAGAAGTGTGTATTTATATAATTAATAAAAAAAATACGGATAGGTACTTTAAAATAAGCAAAACTGATTTGTAAAGGTACAAGAAATAAAATAAGCTGTATTTTTATGAAAAAGTAAGTGATTATTAATAATTGTAACATCAATTTAATTAATTTAACTGATGTCTTTTGTAAACATACACTTTTATTTATGATGTAGTGTCTTATAAATTAGAACACTCTTTATGATTATAAGAAATTAACAATTTATAAAGCGCTATTTAGAGAACAGAATCTCCTCATGGTCGCTCATAATTATGAATCAAACTCACTATTAAAATAAATCAATGTTAAAATAATACAGGTTCGTCCAAATTCATTAAAAACAATCAACCATATTTGATTTTCACAAAATATTCTATGTAACATATTTGAATTGTTTTAAATCCCTTCTAGAAACGCAACATGTACTTAACCTGTCTATCAAATAAAATGTTTTTTTCATGTTTATTGTTCTTGTGATACTCGTACGTTTTTCTTGTTTTAAATACTTCTTGTAACTATACACGATATCTCATCTTACCGAGATGAGAAGCCTACGAGTATTTTAGGAAACGACACATATTTTTAAATTACTATTTCGATCTTATCATGAAAGCTTTGATTGAAAGTCGATTTTTCTACCACTATGTACAGATGTGGTGAGATCACAAATGTATAATAAATACAAAGGATACTTTATGTTGCTCCGTTTGGATAGCAGATTCTCCTTAAAAACGCTTTTTTTTAATTCAGGAATTAAACATGCTATAATTGAAAGATTAAAACAATACAAAAATAAAATTAGTTGAGTTTAAGCATATTAAGGTTTGATAAAACAAAACAGTTTCAGTCATTAGATTGAATACTTTCTCACATCTGCATGTATTTATTAAAAACATATTTGGTAAGAAAACCGCAGGAAATTTTCTAAAGGAAGATGATACTACAAATAAACTTTGGAGATCTTTCGATTCATTGTCACCCGTTTAACTTTAAGCGGAGTGTGGAGTATGTGTAGAATTACAATAAATAATTTTGTCCTAAAAATGGGGTCTTCAAGTACTTTCTAAAGCTATATTATATATGCCACCCATATCCCTAACACTTAGAGTCAGACTATTCCACATACTACGGGATCAAAAAGGGCCAGACCTTGGTCATAATTTACCACCCTAACATATTGGTTCGATTCGTAATAATCAACTTATTTGATGAAAAAAAGATCGACATCAAGGTCTATCCCTCTTTGAAGCAACATTCCTTAGCTTGAATTAGACTTCCTTTGGGGATTAAGACAGCTTATGACATAGAAATGTTCTTCAAAATATTTCCTGAAAAAAAAAACGCCGTGACATTGATTTTAATCTTGATGAAATGTTTCGATTTTCAACATACTTTCTCAAGAATTCCTACATTTATTCCTATCTTGATTTGAAAAGTATTAATTTTAATTACATAATAATTATGTTAACTCCGTTTACTTTTAAAACTTACTATATCTTCCTTCATACTTTCACCTTATTTGAATTGGTGATTCAGACATATTGAAGAATATGACCGAAAGATAATATTATCATAATTTGTCAAGCCTTCTCACTGATTTATTGTACCGAATAGATTCACTGAAGTAGGCACGGAACTCATTATTTGTAACCACACATGTTTTCAATACTACCCCATATGAAATGACAACGACAGTTGTAGATGTCTAGTGCGTATTAATGTTATTACCAGACGAACTGTTTCACCAGATTGGTACCTTTTTGATTTTTTGTGTACAATTTCAATTTGCTATTGAACTAATGCTGTGTACCATCTAACCAATTTGCTATTGAACTAATGCTGTGTACCATCTAACCAATTTGCTATTGAACTAATGCTGTGTACCATCTAACCAATTTGCTATTGAACTAATACTGTGTACCATCTAACCAATTTGCTATTGAACTAATGCTGATTAAATTTAAAAAAAAACAAAGATCAATAAATCTACCACATATGTACTCGTAGATCGTAACAATGTGAAGTAAAAGATTACACAGTACTCGTAGCAATTTTAAGTAAAATATAGAGTAAACTTGGGTAAAAAAATACAAACATGACTATGCTTCCCTGATGATGATGTGAAAACCGTGAAACCGGTAGGGCTATACCGTTACATAAAGTGGAATAAACAGTGTTTGATAAAAACAAATTACAATGTCATTTAAGTTCTTTGTTAAGATCCGTCGTGTAGAAGTTGAATCGAATCCATGCCTTCCAGTAATAATTTATAAAATAATAATCATTTCAAGTAGTGTTATCAAAACGAAATATATTATAAGAATGCATTTGATAATCTCATTTCTGTTTGATGGTACTCAATTTTTCAATGGAATTTATGACGTATCACGTAATATTAAAAAATACTTCATTTTGGGTCACTCTTAATAAACATGTTTATGCATCATGAAGTGAGAAAATGATTCATTTTAGTACCAAGAGGAATTTTTACACAAAAATAATAAAACGATCGTCTCGTATCTTTTGAATTTATAACTAGTATTTAAATAATCATAAGTTATCTATATAAGGGCAGATTAAACTATAAAATTGAAATCTATAAAAACGTAAAATATTCACTGAAGTATTGTTTTAGCAATATACTTGTTAATTCTATCTGACTTCTGTTTATAGACTGATATCTTCAATAATGATTTCTTTGATTTTTGTGGCTATTTTAGCCACATCCAGTGTAACAGGTAATTAATTCAAATGTTTGAAATATTTTTCCGTTTTTTTTTACTTATATTTACGAATTTGCATGTGAAAAAATGTGATTTTCTAGTTTATTTTCGTTGAGTTTGAAATTATGTTTTTTAATCACATAAAATCGTAAGAAAAAATATTTTGAGTCTAATTTACTGTTAATATGTGTTATTTAAAAAAAGCAATGTGCAGTTAAAAACATTTTTAATAACGTTTGTACCTAAAATAAGACAATTTTTTTCTGGTTTGTATATTAAATAGTCTGTTATCTTATATAGTAATGAAAATAAATTCATGTTATTTTTTGGCGTAATCTTAAGTATCACATATTAATTTGATTTTTTGGTAAAAATTGGTTAACAGAAGTGTTAAATAATATTTATAAATTAAAAACATAAAAAAATTGCTACCGTGTTGAATTTGACTTTTTTTATTTAAAAAAGAAACTGACAATTTTTTGACGTGTTTTCTTAAAAGTTTGTCATCTCACATTTAAATTGTTTAAATCTGGTTCAACGAATTGATTTGTGCATTCCTTTTGGTCCCACATCCATCAGTTACAGCTATTCAATTGAAATTTACAAGCAACAACATATTCGCATAACTCATTACGGGGAAATCTGAAAAAGGGAATGGAAATATACATTATGAACACTCTTCGCAGTTCATCTTGAATAAGTGCAATGTTGTTTAATTTGAGTAATTTTTTACTTGAATGTAATTTTCCGCGAGTTTGTGGTTCGTTTGTGATCTGTTGGATCCTTCAGATTTTCAGACTTTTTGCCTTTTAATTAATTAAGTAGGATTACTAAAAGCCTGGATGTTACAATGTATGACTCTTACTCCGGTAGCTCAGTATAGGTAAAACAAGGCTCAATAAGATCTCAAGATGTCGTGGGAAGAGGTAGGCATTCGTCAGTGCTTGGGTAGGTATAAATACATAATGAAACACATATTTGCTGTTAATTGGTTATATATTTAATCCTGACGAGCTGATACTCCGTCAGGAAAATCAAATGGGCAGATTTCTCTCTGCTACTCCGCTAACCTTTCAGATGGACAGGCAGTCGAAGTAATTTATTATCACACAACAGTCCGTTGCGGAAATGTGTCAATTCTCAAAGATTAGATCTCGCCAATCTCTAGAATACTCAAATATCACCATAAAATGACAAGCAAAAGAGGATAAATAAGGTTGATCTTACTCCAATACAGGACAAAATGTATTATCCCAGATCCGCTTCAAGTGTATGACCAGGTCGACTCGTATATGGCCCTCTGACCTTATACTGTTACTACAGGGCCGCTGATGTGAAGAAATTCCCTCAGTGGTTGGCGACCGCCAATTCGTGTCGTAATACACCCACACGACTCAGTTCCTCGGGAATTTACCGGACAAATTGTATCAAATAAGAATGAACAATCAAATGTGAGAAAAGCTTGTTCAAGTTCGCGAACAGCGTCAAGACGAGAATGATGTTGACTTGATAACTTCGTGGCGAGAGTGACTGTGGGGAGATCGCGGTTCCTTTATTTAAGGGATCTCCCCAAGCTCCGCCATTTTGGAACTCTTTAGAAAGTTGCTCGCGACCGTTAAAAAAAATCATAAATCTTTTTTGCCAATGAATAGTATATTTTAACTTTCGCAGCGTAATTAAGTCGAGAATCCCTTTTGTATGACATCCGGTAACCCTAAAGGCGACACTTAAAATTGCTTAAGGGACACTAGTCACTTCTTTTGAAATGTATCTCGAGTGAAGTGTTTTTTTGTCTTCTTACCGTGGAATCCATATTTAACTATGTCCGCAATAAATTAAGCGCGACGTATTTCTTTAGAAAGGAGAAGAGAAATTTTTGACCCCTTTTTTTTTCTTTCTCGCATAACAATCGCGGTCATAAAAGCGCATACACCCTCTGAAATATATCTTGCGCAAAGTTTTATTTCTTTTCTTAGTAACAATAGTTATCTGGGACTGCAATAAATCAGATCGTAGGACGGAACACTAATTACCGATCCTCATAAAGTGTCGTGTATTTCTATACAAATGGGAAGACAAAGCCAGCCAGTCGAGGCAGTCAAGTTTGAAACAATAGGAAGCAATCCTTCTCGAAAATGACGCAAGATCTCCCTTTGACTGCTCTGGTTCACTATTTTTAATGGTTATTTTTTAACTACAATAAACTAATTGGTCGGCCGTACCCAAGTCCTGACACTCCATTTTATGTTACCGAAAAAAAAAAAATATAAAAAAAAATAATAATTCAAGTACTGATTACGGCCCTGTGTCAATTGGTCATACACCTGCTTGCCGAAACAAGGATTAGATACTATGCTAAAGGGCATGACGTTACTGGGTCATGCCGGATACGCTCGTGGACGATTTAATAAGCCCCTGCATTTGCGAAAGAGTAGGAAACCACGAAAAACTAACTCTCAGGGCTTCCCTATCTAAGAACACCTGGAAACAGTTAAACATTTTATAGAGCAAGGCACAATACAGGAGAACATCAATTATCGCCTTCCCCTCAACATGGTTACACATAATAAGTCTTATTATTATTTTTACAAAAAAAAGAAACATACAACATTTAGGATAACAAGACAAAACAGTCACAAGAGTAATGTTCAAGAACAGATACTATCGCCTTCTCTACAGCATGGTTACACATAATAATTCTTATTAATTTACAATAGAAAAATGTACAAACATTTAAGATTACAAAGGCAACACACTCACAAGAGTAATGCCCAAAAACAGATCAAGTTACTTAATAGTAATTATGTTAGTTCACAACGGCTTCCCCAGAACCGGATCCGATAGTCTGCACTTTTAGGGGCACTGATTTAGTTTCTTAACCTAATCACTTAAATTAAGGAAGCAAGGTGAGTTTCCTCCCGCTTGTCTGGTGATCTTTGATATTGCAAGATACAAGTCTGGCGATATATCAATAATGAGACTATATAAGACACATTTAACATACGATTTTCCATTACACGGCCCTGAGACACCACTCATAGGGGCGACATCTGACTATAGGCCTCCTCCAGGTCTAAAAACTGACAAGAAACAGTTACACTTGGTTATACAATACAGCAAATATGTGTTTATAATATCATCACCTCGGGGATCGTCATCCCTTTAGTGCCAATTCTCGTGCTAGCCAGAGTCGTCAGTGCGACGCCCACCCACATCACGGACGGTGCCAAAACTCGCATGATCCATAAAATACCATGGTTATCCGGGCACCGACGGTGCCATGAGCGTCCACCTAGACCGGGAGCACATGCAAATTTGGGTTCATGACGCCCATGGTTGGAGTCACACTCAACAACCCCCACTGGATGTATATAGGCCATCCGTAAGCCTCCACTGGATGTATATAGGCCATCCGTAAGCCCCCTACTGGATGTATATAGGCCATCCGTAAGCCTTTCGCTGATTGGTTGGAGCCTACTCCACAACCGTTGTCACCAGTGCGACACCCGCGGACCCAAATGGCGGAGCCAAGTTGTACATGTTGTCCACGCACAAAACTACGGTCGTCCTTGTCCCAATGGTGCCCACGAGCGCCCACCTAAGTCGTCGGTGCGACGGCCGCAGAACCAACGGGCGGACCCAAGATACGCATGATGTCCCCACACCATGCTACCTACGTCCGGGTACCGATGGCGCCACGGACGCCTGCCCACCTGGACCGGACTGACAATAAAACCTTTGTCACCAGTGTGACGCCTGCGGACCCAAAGGGCGGAGTCCATACACACTACTATGGAGGTCCTGGTACCAATGGTGCCGCGAGCGCCCACCTAAGTCGTCGGTGCGACGGCCGCAGAACCAACGGGCGGAGCCAAGATGTGCATGACGTAGTCATATCATACTATGCACCTCCGTGTACCGATGGCGTCGCGGACGCCTGCCCACCTAGACCGGACTGACAGTTACAATAAAAAAATATACAAAACAACAAAAAAAAATCATTGGCCGAAGCCTCACAATTAAAGGATATCCCATCGAAAGCCCCCCCCACCAAAGCACGCACCAAATCCCTTTCATTCATACTTCCCAGCAGCACTTCCCAAACCCCTGTAGCAACCCCACTCATTCCCTATCATGGAGCTGCCTTCCATTCAACCTATACGACCTCGTGCCAGGTGAGCGACCCTTGGCAGAACAGGATAAGGAATTGGTAAGGATGTATCCAATGTGACATCATGAGGAGGTGAGCGTCGACGCTCTATCAAAAGACGTGCATACAAACGCTATGCTATCAGCAAAAATTCACCACTCATTGTCCAGCACATGGTCTATTGAGCGCCACCATATTTTTTTCTTGGAACATGGAAACCTAATTTGGTAAAACTGAATTACCACAAGTGCCACGGCAGCTCTCGCGTCAATTCACCGTAATGGAGCCTTTATTCCACCTTGGCGATGTCTTTGACGCGAAATTTACCTGCCACTTTCCCCTTCAGGTCAGACAGTTCATATATTGTGTCGGAAATTTACCTTGTGACCACACACTTGACAAATCGGGGCGCTAATTTGTTGCTGAAATATCGCCCAGCGTTTGATTGGCTAGAATACCCTCTCCATACCACCTGTCCAACTCGGTGGTTTATAACCTAGGTGTAAACTACACCAAGCAGCGCTTAGCTTCCAGCCTGCCACAACCTATCTGTACTTTTAACCTAAAGGTTGTTCCCTTTGCCTTATACCATTAGTTATTGCAAAAAGTGCGAACAAAACGTTCTTCCGGCACGGCCCCTCTATTCGGAGAACGATCCATGATGGGGCAGGGTAGAGATTATGGCGAGAAGAAGAAAGGTGAACTCATCTTGCTATTCTCACAGTATCATTGAGGCATGAACAATCCTTCCCTAGGTGTTCGCATCACTCGCATTGGTTTACTCTAAACCACTTGACGAACACGTAATTAATGAGGAATTAAACCTCTCCTATACTAGTCTTCTGCGGATCATGGCGGGGATATTTATTCCTCATATACCTTTAACTAATAGTTTTCGATGACGCCACCTCAACGATGAAGTTTAAACAACTTGCCAACTTTATACTACGGCCAGCATCGTGAAAACATGCTCCGCTCCCGATGAAGGAGGTTAAACGAACATGTTGCTTCAATACTGCATGGTATACTCGCTCGCTTGTATACAGACATGCGCCCTAAGGTCTCTGATTTCCTGCCCGAGCACAATAAAGTTGTCACCACGCGTTATATATGTAGACGTTCTAAAAATCAGGGTGTGTAATACCCTTGCGATAGAAAAACAAATCAAAGTTTTTTCGCCCTTTGGTGACATACTTGTGCTAATTAATCAGCGATCTAGGTTTCTATTACTTCTGCGGTATCATGAAGCTTATGGCTGGCGAGCTTACCGCAAGGCTAGGCGTTGTTTCGAAAACTAAACTGAACTAACTACAATATACGGGTAATACGAGTAAAATTCTAACTTATTTATCATGCCGCTGGTTATGAAACTTCTACAGTATTACTCTCTACTAGGATCCCTCCGGAGTTCGTCGCGGTACGTAAGATGACCTAGACATTTGCATGCGTCATCGCAAAATTCGGATTTGTATAACCCTGTAGTACGGCTTCCTAATACACGCAGAGGCACAAACAATTATAGCCGTACGTCTAGAAGGCAACCTCAAAGGAACACAATACCAAATACAATACATAGGCACAAATACAATACAATACTAACAGAAATGAAATTATAAATATAATTAATGCAACAAAAAAAAAATTACAATTCAGGATAATAAGATGTATGCATGGCAGATAATCAGATACGGAAAAACACACAAGAATTATAACTCTCAAGCCTTTACCTGAGATCAATAAAGTCAATAATTAATTATCTCCAAGACTCTCAGTCCGGTTTGCATATTATTAAACCAACATGGTACAGAACCCTGGTCACCCTGATCGGCGAACAATTGTTCCATCATTCGTTGCATCTCAGCAGGAATGTTTTTTAAGCCAAATGGGGTGACCACAAACCGATATTGTCCCCGGCCCTCTACAAGGAATGCCGTCTTACATTTAGACTCTTGCTTAATGGCATTAGCCAAAACTCATGGCTCAGATCTAAAGCAGTGAGGTAGCGCGTATCTCGAAGATTATCGAGAATTCGGTTGATGTTAGGTAACCGATAACAGTCCGTCTGCGTCACGGAATTTAGTTTGCGGGGTCCAATACGATTCGAGCAGAAGCATCCTTTTTCGGACAATGGAGGCATTATTGAGCCATTAACTCCTACTCGAATGAGAAAACGATTCCGGCGTAAGCCCGGAACGCTTCAAGAAGGGAATACCGAGCACCAAGCAAGTACCTAGAGAAGGAACTACCTGGAATTCCACCAACACAGTTTGGTGATCATAATGTAGGGGCAACTAGATCGTACCCAGCACCCGATGTCCCTGACTATCAGCCGTGTGAACGACTCCCTCAGTAGTTCGCATAATAAACCGTAAGTCCTTAAAATTCTTATACAGATTACCACCTATTACGTTAATTGCTGCACCTGAATCTAGCAACGCCCTAAATGGTGAGCCCTGAATTTCACAATGAAGATAGGGTCTCTCATCCCTTGCATTTGAAATTTCTATGGCACTAATGTTACGGTTATTACTTCCTAATTCTATTGTTTTTGACCAACCCCCTAGTTCCGAATTACCTTGACCGGGTTGGTCCTCTATCTGTTTTTGGAATTAAACAAAACTCGGCGGCGGACGCGAAGTATCCGTCAGCAAAGTAAAAGGTCTAGAAGTCTCGGCACGACTCCTTACGCGATTACTTGGCGACTTATCCGGTTCCTTCTGGATAAGTGGTTTGTGCGGACAGTCGCGGGCAATATGATGCGGAAGATTGCACAAGAAACACCTCAACAAGGTCGGCCCTCTACCGATAACCTTCTGTGAGACGGATGACACACGTGCCCTTACCCTTGGCTGCATCTGCAGCGGCCGGGGTGATACCTCACCACTCCTGTTCATTTGTTCGAAAGAGGCACATACTCTTTCCATCTCTCGTACTGACGCAGGCCGCGTACTGACAAGGACTGAGCTAAACCTAACGTGAAGGCCTCTCTTGAACACCTGTAACAGCTCCACCTCCGTCAAGGCAGAGTCCAGTGTACTGTTTACTTCCAAAATTCGTGATATATAATCGGTGGAAGATTCTTCGTGACCCTGCTTGGATGCCCAAATATCCAGCTTTCTATCTACCATAAAACTCTCCGATTCGAACCTCTCCAAAAAATGTGCCTTCAATGTAGCCCATCTCATAGGGTTCCTATACGTAATCCTGAAAAAGGTCAGGGCTCTGTCGCGCAAAAATTCAGGTAGGACGGGAGAGAGAGAGTCTACATCGAACCTACGTGCGTGTGCTATTTCCTCGAGCCTAACCAAAAACTGACGTACGCTACCCGAGCCATTAAACGGATCCACTGGCCACGATGAAAAATTGATATTTAATGGAGGTAATTGATTACCTCTAGTGCTAGGAGACGGCAACATTCCCAAGTCTCTTGAAGGGCAAGACCCGGTAAATGGCAAGGAAGAGTCCGAACGAGGGGCTGTCGCTCCGGAAACCAGTTCCATAGAAAATTCCGGGGCTCCTCGCAAATTAACATGTGCCTTAGACCTTTGAGGCAATATAACCTCTTCTGTAGGAGAGTGAACGAGGCCCCGATTGTAGCTCCATGCTTGCCGACGCAACCTGGGGAGTTTGTTACCCGGAGTGATTCCCCTTTCCATCAATTCCCCAATCAATCTCTCCTTAGTTGCACTCGTAATATTGTCAATAGGACTCATTGTGGACTTATCCTCAGCTAGCAAGGTGAGAGTTCTATCTGAAAGATTAGAAATCCCCAAGACTCTAGGCCACGCTGTTATTAATACGCGTTCCCAATCTCAGGAATAGCCTTCACCAGAAATTCCAATCGCATGTAATCGAAGAAAAC
The DNA here is from genome assembly GCA_949825065.1 of Odontocerum albicorne. NCBI lineage: Eukaryota > Metazoa > Arthropoda > Insecta > Trichoptera > Odontoceridae > Odontocerum > Odontocerum albicorne. The sequence continues at coordinate 32,159,701 of OX463842.1, forward strand.
AACTCTACCTTAAAGGCCTAAAATAGAATAATTCAATAAGTTCGATCACCCGGCCACGCTATTATAACACCGGTCTACTACTAATCTCGCCGACCAGATGTACGACAGCTAGTATTCGTCAAACTTAATTAGCGAAACAGCCGGACGGCTCTGAACGAATAATGTTATAGTTGGCAAACTTAGTGCTCTAAATATTCTATTTTTTGTTGATGATTTAAAAATCTTCAAAGCGATCCAAACTCCGGAATACGCCACTAACTCTATCCAACCGGAAAGAAAACGTAACGAATTATTCCTTGCCAATGCAACAAGGAACTTCTATCAGCTACTAAACACCCGGCCAATCACAAGAAACTATGGCGTTCCACTAGCTCTGCCTACCCGATTACCGGCCAAATTCGAGATTATACTCCTCGTAAAACTACGCTCAACTCGATTTTTTCTAATTTTAGAAAATAACTACCTACACTCGCACAGCTTTTATCAGCCGCACGTTATTAGTTGGTTATTATATTTTATTTAATTAATAAATAAAATCCTCAACTCATACACAAAATGACCGCCAAACAAAACGGTACTCGAATCAATTTCCGCCCGACCGACTTGACTGAAGTACAAAGCCTATGCTTTGTTGTTTTAACGGTCCTGAATTGCTTTCGATTCTTTACCGAGTTATACGCAGTTAATCAAAATAATATAACAAAATTATACACCGTATACAATACAACAATGCACAAAATTTCGAATAAAAACAGGAAGAAAAGAAAGAAGAAAACATAAAATTCAAATACACAGTACACAACAAAGCAATGCACAAGATATTCAAATCAAAAAAAGAAAAAAAAAAACATAAAACTCAAATACACAGTATACAATAAAGCAATGCACAAGATATTCAAATCGAAAAATGAAAAAAGAAGAAAAAAAACATAAAATTCCAATACACAGTACACAACACAGCAATGCACAAATTATTCTAGTACCAAAAGAAGAAAGAAAGGAAAAAAACATAAAAATACAAATTATACCGTCCAAGCCCGACGACGAACCTCTAGGCCCCGCGTTGAAAGGCGGCCAGTTTCAGACTTTTTGCCTTTTAATTAATTAAGTAGGATTACTAAAAGCCTGGATGTTACAATGTATGACTCTTACTCCGGTAGCTCAGTATAGGTAAAACAAGGCTCAATAAGATCTCAAGATGTCGTGGGAAGAGGTAGGCATTCGTCAGTGCTTGGGTAGGTATAAATACATAATGAAACACATATTTGCTGTTAATTGGTTATATATTTAATCCTGACGAGCTGATACTCCGTCAGGAAAATCAAATGGGCAGATTTCTCTCTGCTACTCCGCTAACCTTTCAGATGGACAGGCAGTCGAAGTAATTTATTATCACACAACAGTCCGTTGCGGAAATGTGTCAATTCTCAAAGATTAGATCTCGCCAATCTCTAGAATACTCAAATATCACCATAAAATGACAAGCAAAAGAGGATAAATAAGGTTGATCTTACTCCAATACAGGACAAAATGTATTATCCCAGATCCGCTTCAAGTGTATGACCAGGTCGACTCGTATATGGCCCTCTGACCTTATACTGTTACTACAGGGCCGCTGATGTGAAGAAATTCCCTCAGTGGTTGGCGACCGCCAATTCGTGTCGTAATACACCCACACGACTCAGTTCCTCGGGAATTTACCGGACAAATTGTATCAAATAAGAATGAACAATCAAATGTGAGAAAAGCTTGTTCAAGTTCGCGAACAGCGTCAAGACGAGAATGATGTTGACTTGATAACTTCGTGGCGAGAGTGACTGTGGGGAGATCGCGGTTCCTTTATTTAAGGGATCTCCCCAAGCTCCGCCATTTTGGAACTCTTTAGAAAGTTGCTCGCGACCGTTAAAAAAAATCATAAATCTTTTTTGCCAATGAATAGTATATTTTAACTTTCGCAGCGTAATTAAGTCGAGAATCCCTTTTGTATGACATCCGGTAACCCTAAAGGCGACACTTAAAATTGCTTAAGGGACACTAGTCACTTCTTTTGAAATGTATCTCGAGTGAAGTGTTTTTTTGTCTTCTTACCGTGGAATCCATATTTAACTATGTCCGCAATAAATTAAGCGCGACGTATTTCTTTAGAAAGGAGAAGAGAAATTTTTGACCCCTTTTTTTTTCTTTCTCGCATAACAATCGCGGTCATAAAAGCGCATACACCCTCTGAAATATATCTTGCGCAAAGTTTTATTTCTTTTCTTAGTAACAATAGTTATCTGGGACTGCAATAAATCAGATCGTAGGACGGAACACTAATTACCGATCCTCATAAAGTGTCGTGTATTTCTATACAAATGGGAAGACAAAGCCAGCCAGTCGAGGCAGTCAAGTTTGAAACAATAGGAAGCAATCCTTCTCGAAAATGACGCAAGATCTCCCTTTGACTGCTCTGGTTCACTATTTTTAATGGTTATTTTTTAACTACAATAAACTAATTGGTCGGCCGTACCCAAGTCCTGACACTATTTACATTTTATTTTCAAATTATTTACGTATCTGTTTAATTTATAGAGCTCTCTTGCATACAGAAAATCGTGCTTTAAAATAAAACAAATCTTAGTTTCAGGATTTCCAAATCCTGCAGGGAGGATTGTAGGGGGCCATAATACTGTAATTGAAGCTCATCCCTACCAGGCTGGCTTGTTGAGATGGTACAGCCCCACTTATAACTTCTTGTTTTGTGGAGCATCCATCATCAGCACGAAATATTTATTGACTGCAGCCCATTGCAAACCGTAAGTAAAATATATTATGAGCAGTAGGATGCATTAACCCTCGAAAAATATTAGAGTCGGTTTTTAAGGTTATTCAAGATTACGAGAAAATGTATTGTTCTTCCTCTTCGTCATATATTTTTTTATTATAACAATTCATATTATTTCCTTGTCTCATATAGAAGATATTTTTAACAACATAAGGTATCAATTTAAATATACAGATACCCCTCATTTACGCAATTAAATGGTTATAGGAAAAATCGTATAACATTAAAAAGTTTTTCACGTTTATATAATACATAACAATTGTGTTCACGTTCATCTTTTCTCAGAAAAATCGATTCACTTGCGTACAAAAGTGAATTGATTTGAATATGTGAGCGATTGAATCTAAAGGAAAAAAAGTAACCAAAAGATTGTGAAAAAATCCATTGTTATATTCAATTTTAATTAGAAGATTCACGATGCTTAGTCCTTTGAACAGGGTTAATTAAAATCGGATTTTTTTCTTTATTTTATTTAAATCAAGTCAAGTGAAATTACGTACAATGAGGAAATATAAAGACACCAGTTTTTATAAAATACATGTATATTTAAATGCATTTGTAAATAATTAATAAGTATTTACATCTAAATAATTATTTAGTAAATACACAATTTAATAATGAAAGGAAAGAAATTAAACAAATCTTGACCTAAATATTTTTCACGAGTATTTTCAGTGAGGATATCTAAAAATAATGACTTTCAATATTAATTGTCTTCTTCAAACTTCGTATAAAATGTTAACATAACATGTTAACATAAATAAATGTTGTTGTTAGGATATTGACCATTCATTGTACATTTATGTATTTTAAACTTTGTATAGTTTGGAAACAATATACTGACTGAAAGCTAAATTTTAACTTGAATGAATTTTTTATCCTCAGGATAATTTTACATTCTTTGCAATGAAATAATTTTATTTCTCATTGAAGTATATTATTAAGGAAATTTAAAATGTGTTATTAAAAAAAACTGCATTTTATAACTTAATTTAGATATCATGACGTCAATATCAAATTTAAGTTAAATCACAATGTAGCCTTAGTGAATTTTAAATTTTGAATGTACTCGTAGTATAAAAATACATTTTTAAAGTAATAATTTGGGCGTACACTATAATATTATCCCAGCTCTGATTCGTAATTTACTCTACAATTAAATGTATTTTACCGTATTACATACATATCACACCGAGTCCCTTGCATGACGATATGTTTGTAAAAAGAGAAGTAAAAATTTATTTCCCTTGTTTTAAGAAATAATATAAATTATTCGAACACAGACGCAAAATAAGTATGGCTCATTTTTCTCCAATTTGAAATTCTTTGAAATAATCAATCCTTACAATATCTAGTGTGTGGTTAAGAATTTTATTCAGCTGGAATATATAGTGTTGATTTATATTGAAAGTTTATTTGTAATGGAAATAAACCGGTTATTAATATAAAACTAGTAGACTTCCTAATAACAAAAAAAGATTTTTTCGCTAAATGTGTCGATCTTTTTATGTTCTTTCAACAAAAAAGTTCCTAAACACCTGGCAAATGGACTGACAGTAAAAAAACGTTGGATGTGAACGAGTTATGTTTTAGAACTCTTATATTCACGTTCAATATTTATACACAAATACATAAATCAATATTGTTCTTTACATATGAAGTGTGCGTGATTTGTCTGAGTGGATGTATGGATGTTTTACGTTTCAGAACTGTTATATTTACGTTTAATATTTGAAGAAAAATAACTCATCATTATTCTTGATTAATAATCTTAATTTTTTTAAAGGTGCGCGACTTGTTCGGTGCATTCAATTATAGTTATATTTTTTATAATATTGTTTGAAAAGTGTCGATATAAATATATTGAAAATAATTAAGATCATTCAATATAAAATATTTGAAAAAATCTTTGATTTAAATTCTTAAAATAATACAACAGAGATTATTTTAAATCGATTATATATTTATTTACTTGTTAAAAAACGGAAACAACCCTTGAAACATTAAAAACCCGTATAAATTAATAGTATTATATTTTTTGTTACATTATTTTGTTTTATTTCAAGGCCTTCTTTGGAACTTGTATATGCTCGCGTGGGATCTGCTTTGTCTCACGAGGGTGGTCAGCTCTTGAAGGTTGAGTTATTCTTGACACATCCACAGTTCGTGATGAGGAACTTAGACTATGACTTTGCAATAGTGGGTTTCGGCAAGGGGGCAGAAATTGTTCTTGGTCCGAAGGTTCAGATTATCAAATTATTCCCAGCACATACCATCGATCCACGAGTGAATAGTTTGGTCACAGTTACTGGTTGGGGACAAGTTAACGTAAGTAAAACATTATTAATTTTTCATTTTACAAATGGCAATTCTTAACTACGAGTATAACGGATTTGGCTTAAACTACGATCACTCAATCGAGCATAACCTTGACCTTAACTGAAGACAGCCGACATTTATGTAAAATTTTCTAGACAAACTTGAAAAAAATAATTTTACCTTTAATATAATTAGTGCTGCACACGTTATAAAAGACTACACGTACACATTAAGTTTTCAATATACAGTTACAAAAAAGGCAAAAAATAAAAAATGCATAATTGCCAACCATAATTGAGTTATGAACTGTAAAGTAAATAATCTAAAAAAAATCTAAATTGTTCTTTTATTTTAATAAAACAATACTTGACCCCGTCTTCCTGACTTCTGTACTAAACGAACGTTACGGAAATAAATTCTATTGCAATGGCGAATTATTTAATTTGTAACACGCTGACCCCGTTTTAAAAAGTATAGTCCAAAGAATTATGTAGCCATAGATTTTTGTCAGATTATTTTGTTTTAAAGACAAAGTAAAGACAATTTTTTTTCACAATTTTTCGATTTCGGCACAGTTGGGAATCCAGTGGAATCTCCAATTCACTATTACCAATCAACTTGTGCATTTCACACATATTTGGTTATATTATTTCTGTTAATAGATGAACCAGCTGGAAGTTGATTTTATAGCACTTGGTGATATTTTGATTTGTTTTCCATCAAATGTTTTTTTTTAATATATCTGCCATATTTTTTTTTGTCAGGATTACATTCCTGGTTCAGAAGTTCTAAGGGCTGTAGACTTACCAGTGTTTAGTCCTCAATTGTGTCCAATGTACTCAACATTCTGGACTCCACGCCACCTTTGTCTCGGAGGAACAGCTGAAGGAAGTTTGAGTGCATGCTATGTGAGTTTTTTTTTAAATAATAAGCTTTACGGTTTGTCATCCACTGTAATCGGAAGTGTGTATTCGATATGGTAATATGTGGTCAACGATCAAAATGATTAATTTATTATTCTATTGAGTTGGTGAATATATTTCTCCTTTTATAATTGTGTAAGTTAAATTATTAATTCGATAAATCTTCGATTTTATGTTGGGCCGATCCGAAAAGCTATTTTTTTTATATTAAAGCGATTGGAAAGTAAAAAGTAGTGCAGTTAGGGCAATATTTTCATTTCTTACTTAACTCGAGACGTGCTGAATATACACTGATATGAAATGTAATAGTTGAGGGTATTTTGGGTCATTGTTTAACTAAATTCATTAAGTACGTTTTTGGCGTTATTTTAAAGATGGAACAAAGTAATTTTGTTTTGGTGCTAGATGTTTCTTAAAATCGTAAAAAAATCATATATACTATAGTGTAAAGTGACTATGCAGTAAGCGATCGTGTTTATGAAATGTGGTTTAAAAAATCCATAACGGTGATACGACACTTAAAGGTAGTGTCGGCTTTGGAACGTTGAATACCACTGATAACCTCCGTGGCCTAGTTGGTAAGACGCCTGTCTTACCAACTAGGTAACCTGGAGTTTGCGGGTACAAATTCCGCTGGAATCCATAAAAAAGAAAAAGATTCCAGTCTCATTTTCATTTCAGGCCTCTTTGACGTATTTCTGTTTTATTGGAAGAGATTGCCACATGACAGTACGTCCATCAGGTTGTACAAAAATGTAATACTGATCACGACCTAATTAAGGCCTTGACTCGAAAAATTGCTGCGATGAATAATATGTCAAAAACCACCACGAAACTTTGGTGCAATTTTGCGTTTAAATTTGATCTAAAATACGAACTTTAAAATAAACAAAACTTAATATTTTTAATGTTTATAATGTATTCCTTATATTTTTTTTCAATAATCATTATTGTATAGTATGGTTTATAATATTGTTTTTTTATGATATTTTATATTTCCCCCTAAAACATTGCTATTTGGGTTTGCATTATCGAGTCTCAATTAAATATCAAACCATGTCTCGCATTCAGGTTTGTCTTAAAAAGACGTATTCATTTATTGAATTCAACAAAATTACTTTTTACTTATTTTTACTATGGGAAAACCTGGACAAAATATAAAAGCATTGTGGATGATATTTTGGAAAGAAGCGAAAACCGTTTTATCAAATAAGTTGTGTCATAAGAAATAATTGATTAATGTGAAGAATAAAACATCTTCTTTATTTAATATCGTATTTAGATTAATAAAATGACGACCTCAGTTGGTAAGATGCTGGTCTTCCACTTGACTATTTCGTGTTCGATTTCTGATGGTACACAAAAAAGGGTCCCAGTCTGGTTAATAATACTAACATGCTCTAGACGTGTGCGAGTATTGTTGCCTGATCACGTGCGGTAGTATTTCTAGCACCTATTATATCAAACTGTGAGTAACTTGCATATCCATTGGTTCTTTTTGAAATCAATATTGCTTCTCGGTCAAGCTTTTCAACATGTCAACATTAATAAATCGGATATGTTAAAGGGTAACACGTGAATGATTTAATGAGAATTAAATATAGATAGGTTCAGTTGTGACCCAAATAAAGCTTAAATAAAACAAATGCTTAAAAAAAGTAAACGAGTACGAACAAACTTCAAAGAATAGTGGCCACGTACAATGGATTCGAGTGGCATTACTAGCAACGCAGTTTCCGTGAATTGTAGAATATGGAATATTCTACGATGCATGAATAGTATGAGTATTCTTTCCATGACTTCAAAAGCATGGTGATATGTTCCAGTATCTTACAGAGAGTTGTTTATAAAGGCGCATTTATGATGTGAATGTATTCGTATAATTATCATCATCATCCTGTGCCACTCTGCTGAGTATAGAAGTTCTCTTTCTACACTTCACCATTGTCTGTCGCTGGCTCTCTTTATCCAGTTCAAATAAGGAAGTCTAACTTTGTCATCTCTCATTCTTATTATCCTACGCCAGTTTCGTGATTTTCCCTGAAGAAGTATAATTTGTTTTTCGTGATTCGTTCAGTCACTAAGGATCATATTCCATTTTCTATTTTTTCGGTTAGGAATTCTGTCTTGCAGTGGAATAAAGATAATTATCCGCTACATATGTTAGTGCGTGGCGCAACTTGCATTTCATGTATGTTATGGCTTCTTTGGACAGGATCCACGATCCTGTTTTTGAGTGAATTTTGACATAATATCTTATTGAACACAATATTTAAGGTATTGGGTTAATATTTTGGATCATAGCAAATCGTTTAATCTGATGAACGTAACCCACCCGAGCTGAATTCTTAAATACACTTTTAATTGTGAAGATTTTATATATATATATATATATATATATATATATATATATATATATATATATATATATATATATATATATATATATATATATATATATATATATATATATATATATATATATATATATATATATATATATATATATATATATATATATATATATATATATATATATATATATATTTCCCTTTTCTGGCTAGAATACAAATTAAAACAGTTAATTTCCCTTCACGATTCTTCGTTGAAAATTTCATAATATTCCATCAATTGCATTAAATTGCATCTGTGATGAACTGTATGGCGTAGTTGGTAAGACACTTGATTTCTACCCGGTGGTCTTGAAATTGATGTCCAATGAAACAAAAAAGTATCAATTTGGTAAAAGATTTGTTCTGGTAACAGTGCTCACACAAGTCAAGTATATACGGGATTGATATTGCTTCTTTATGTACGGTAGCGTTGCTAACACGTGCAATGATACACCAGGAGTTCCGTACCATCGCCAGTGGTTCTAAGCCCAAAGCCTCCATTATGGGGGCCAAGGACAATACAGTCTCCCGATCATGCTCTTCAGTACATCTGAATAACCAATTTCTATTTGTTTAAGGGATACGAAATAACAAGAATTACATTTCAAGACTTTTTGATATTACACTATACGGTGCATTGCAGTAATTTTAATCAGTTTTTATCGATAAATTTGTTGTAACTTAAAGTCAACCTCTGTGGTATTGTCGTTTCTCTTCTACTCAAGAAACTACGAGTCACATGTATAGTAAAATGTTCCTTAAACCTGAATGCTTGATTTACGTCAATGTTGAGTCATAATGACTGTCTTCTGCGGATCTACACACATTTCCAGTGAGAATATGTTGAACAGTACAATAACTACGAAACCGTTGTAAGAATTATAAAGATTAAATATCAGAACCAAATTTTTCATTTCCAAACAACACTAATTTCATTAATTTGTGATTCTGAGGCATTCATTTATTTGATTTTTTATAGTTTATTAGAAAACAAACACAAATAAACTCCATCTAAATTTGTGAAGTCTTTGTATAGAAAATAACACATGGAAAATTTACATTTACGCATGAAGTAATAAGAAAACCGTTATAAAATATAGCATGTAAATTAAAAATAAAAATTCTACAAAAGCGAGAGAGAGAAAGAGAGAAACAAACATCAAATTAAAAATAAAACGAAACATTTAAGAGTAACTAGGGTGTATCGCTTGCCGCCAAATAAGTCAAGTGTAGTAAAATACTCCTTGAATCCGTTTTTATATACCTGTAGCGTTATGGCAGAAGTTGATATGTCCGTTTTTTGTCATTTTGTGTTTATTCTCCCAATTTATAGAAAATATTTCTCAACATGTAGTTGCAAAACTTGGTGTGTCAGTCATTATCCAAACAAAAGATATATTGTTTGGTAAAACTTAAAAAATGTTTATTTTTACTGATTTCAACAGCTTATCAACGTTTATATTGCTTCTCCTGTTAACTGAGGTAAAACGGACATATCAAATTCTGCCATAACGCCACAGTTATATACCACAAATTCAAATGCAAAATACGTCCAACTATGTTAAAATAATTCCTCAGGAATAAAAAAAATCATCTATAATTTTGAACAAAACACAAATATCGATTTTGAATCTACGAGAAGTGACAATTTGAACATAAATATGTAATAATTATTAAGCAACCTATTAAAATATTTTTTTATTTTACCTGATTCACGTGCTTTTTGTTAAATCGTATTTCTTCTATTGCAGGGTGATTCCGGAGGTCCAGCGGTACAGAATGGCATCCAGATAGCTCTGGTATCTGGTGGAGATGATTGCTTCAAGCCGGGCATTCCTGGAATGTACTCCAAAGTGTCGTTGGCTCGACCTTGGCTTAATGCAACAATTGGAATATAGATTGTTAAATGAAATAAACTACTTAACCTTCTAAGATAAAAATGTATTTGTAAACATTATCAGTCGATGATTTTTTTAAATAACACCTTCATTCAAATATAAATTTATTGTGTATTAAATATAATATAATAATGCAATTTGCTTCGAATAAATTTCCTTTCAACCAATAATTGAATTATACAGATTACTTTGAAGAATGTTTGAAGCCCTGATGAGGAGATTCCCTGTGTATAAATGGCGTCTCTGTCTACATAGGGGATATGTTGAAGTATTTATTGTAGGTACCACGATTGCTGGAAATGGAGGTCACGGGAATGAGCTACCTATTAAGATATACTCGTATTTTGCCAGACATGTTTTTAACACTATGAATACCATATGAAACTTCTGAACGTTTCTCTTACAAAATTTTCGATTAAATGTTTTTAAAAACGATACTCGCAGTGTTAACTACCGTCAAAAGATAGTTTTGCTGAATTAATTTTTTTCTAAAAGTTCTGGCAGCTTGTTAGGCTGTTTAAACTCCAGGCCTGACGCCACTTCATAAATACTCGTACATTTACTGCACTGCGAGTCATTTTCCTTCTCGCGTAATGTCAGACTTTAGTTACGTCGTCAACTTTATTCTTTACTCAGGCGTGTCGACTGCAGAAGGATTCCCTTTAGGTAGTTCTTTTTCATCATTAGGGACGTTGCGTTCATTAAAAAGGTAAAGAAAATTTCGATCTTCAAGTAGAGATCGCACTGGATGAGTACTTATTTTGTCTGAACTGAACCGAATAAAACTTGCAGTTATGTATTATATACTGTTTTGTAAAATCTAGTATCATTATAGTGTCAGGATGGGGTCGTACTGTTGTAAGTCAACTTTTATTTTTTAATAAATATATTATCTTTTCATCGGCCATTTTGCAGAGTGAAGACTTAGTTTATTTTGTAAAATTACCGTCAATTGAGACCTTGAATAGAAATTTCTATCTTAGAAGTGAACCTTAAGTGTTTCTCGTATGGTCAAATATGCTGGAAAGTATAATGGTGCACTATGAAAATTAATTTCCGATTTCCCTTACCTCGCCTAATCAGCGAGCATCACAGACCTTCAAATTTATTTATTTCGTTTTTTCCAACGAGTTTCTGAGCATCCTTTTGACAAATATGTACCACTCAATGACGAGGGTTTTCTCATTGGCAAGTTTTTTTTACTGGCAAATTAATTGTCCTAATTTTATTCAAACGAGTGCTTTAGTACACATTTGATTATAATTATAATGGATTTTTAATATCGCTATTAAAAGAGTTTTATTATGTATCTAATACGCGTTTCAATGATACAAGTTTAAGTTTAAGTAAAAATTTTGTTTTTATATTTTCTAAAGATTTTTTTCGTATGTATGCTATTTTTTGAGAACCTTTCCATGGGCTGGATACGGATATTCAGTCTTAGCCTACTGTGTGCTGTGTGTACGTGATAGTAGTGTACTTCTTATGACTTTATTTTCGTATGAGTTACGTTAATATTAATGTTTGTATTGTTGTGCACCAAGAATTGTTATATTTCAATTTGTATGATTTTAATTTTTTGAATCGACCGTACTATATAAAAAATAAATAAATGAAAAAAAAAATCCTTGAATAAAAAAAACACTTTTTATTTACAAAGTAAGAATAGTAGCAAACATCTTTGGGTCACATCCTTAATTAAATGGGTATTCCACTCAACTAGGGATGATGCCGGTTATTGTGAAAGTGAGAATAGTAGCAAACATCTTTGGGTCTCATCCTTAATTAAATGGGTAATCCACTCAACCAGGGATGATGTCGGTTATTGTGAAAGTGAGAATAGTAGCAAACATCTTTGGGTCTCATCCTTAATTAAATGGGTAATCCACTCAACCAGGGATGATGTCGGTTATTGTGAAAGTGAGAATAGTAGCAAACATCTTTGGGTCTCATCCTTAATTAAATGGGTAATCCACTCAACCAGGGATGATGTCGGTTATTGTGAAAGTGAGAATAGTAGCAAACATCTTTGGGTCTCATCCTTAATTAAATGGGTAATCCACTCAACCAGGGATGATGTCGGTTATTGTGAAAGTGAGAATAGTAGCAAACATCTTTGGGTCTCATCCTTAATTAAATGGGTAATCCACTCAACCAGGGATGATGTCGGTTATTGTGAAAGTGAGAATAGTAGCAAACATCTTTGGGTCTCATCCTTAATTAAATGGGTAATCCACTCAACCAGGGATGATGTCGGTTATTGTGAAAGTGAGAATAGTAGCAAACATCTTTGGGTCTCATCCTTAATTAAATGGGTAATCCACTCAACCAGGGATGATGCCGGTTATTGTGAAAGTGAGAATAGTAGCAAACATCTTTGGGTCTCATCCTTAATTAAATGGGTAATCCACTCAACCAGGGATGATGTCGGTTATTGTGAAAGTGAGAATAGTAGCAAACATCTTTGGGTCTCATCCTTAATTAAATGGGTAATCCACTCAACCAGGGATGTTGTCGGTTATTGTGAAAGTGAGAATAGTAGCAAACATCTTTGGGTCTCATCCTTAATTAAATGGGTAATCCACTCAACCAGGGATGATGCAGGTTATTGTGCAAGTGGACTTAATGAAATGGGTAATCTACTCAACCAGGGATGGTGCAGGTTATTGTGCAAGTGGACTTAGTCAAAAAAATGATTTTATGATTTATTTTATATTACAATTATTTATATTTTATTTGTCTTGAAAAACTGAGATTTTTTTAAAGTGCAGTGTTTAATGATTGAAAAGATGGTCGGTAAATATAATTATATTTTTGATTATTTTGGTAGTGGACTAAGTCACTTAGCTTTCGGTATATTTTGTTTTTCTAGAAGAACGCATGTACCTACCTGATTTTTGTATAAAAATATATTTATTATATGTCTGAAAACTATTATAAACTGATATCTCAGTGTCGTAAAAACCCATTTTAAGTACACCAAGTGTTACAAGATCTTTATCAACGAAATCTCTATAGAAATAAATTACAAAGAGGTAGACAAATATTACATGAAAATCTATTTATTGTTTAAAAATACAATCGGTTAGGTTTCCAGAGTTGTCTCTTATCAGATATTTTATAAAACATCTTTAGATGTTGGTGCAGAATTTCAGATTTCAGATCTTTCATCCAAATAAGAAAGGTCGAAAACATATGAAAAAAACTCAATTATTTCCACTTAATGCGAGTATCCGACCTCTTAGACAGGAAAAACATACGAATATAATGGATCGGTTACCGTACATTACGCCAATTAGCCATAAATATTTTCGTACTCTCAAAACATCACAAAAATAAGAAGAAGAAGAAATCTCCAGTATTATTTCAAATTAAGTCAAAATGATAAAAATTTCAAAATGTAAAATAAAATAATTATACTGACAAAATGTAAAATAAAATTATTATAATTACAAAATGTAAAATAAAATGTAAGTGAATACTGTTGTTCATAACTTCCCTCTTTGATAAGTTATTTTTATAATATTGAATAATATGCAAGTCATATGAAGTATCAACAAACACATATTTTTACATGACACTCGTAAAAATTCATAAGGACATAAAATATTTACATTATAACTGTAAGAACTTTGGAAAATAATTTGTTACATAATGGAAAAATATTTTTTATTAGACACAAACGCAAAGGTCTAAATATCTCGATATGGAAAATATATGACTTAGTCTACTGTAATAATTATCCACACAGTTATGTCATTGACGTGAACTTGACAAATCCTTCTATAAACACACACTAGTTTGAATTTTTGTTTTCAATTACTCGCGTTTTTTACGTTAAAACATTTATATAAGTGTGTTTATATATTAATTATCTACTTTATTTTTATTTATGATATGTTTTTCCAAATTTCTCACTAACATTTTCAATCAATGTTCATTTTGGATTTCGCTGAATAAGTAAAAAAATGTATTGTAATTTGTTTTATCAAACATTGTTTATTCCGCTTTATATAACAGTATAACCCAACCGGTTTCAAGGTTTTCCCATTCATTATCAGGGGAGTACAAACAAGACTGAATAAAGTTCGAACTGGTACCGATATATACGCTTCAAACGGTAAAAATTGGGGCTGGGAATCATGGGTGGAGGGGAGGCAGCATACAACTACAGCAAGTAGCCCAATGCACTGACTCGGATATTTCTAGGGATTGTTCTAATTCTAATTTGTTCAATTTATTTCCCATGATGACGAGGTGAAAACTTTGAAACCGGTAGGGCTATATCATTATATGAAGTGGAATAAATAGTGTTTGACAAAATAAATTACAATGTATTTAAACCTCCACAGTGTTTATGTCTTAAATGTGTAAATCCAACCACATTATATTTAAAAAAAAAACATGAAAATCTTCAGTCATATGTGTATGTGAAGGTATTGTAATGAATTGTTTTATTGGCGTTTTATATATTATAACTATTACATATATAATAATAAAAAAGGTTTTTTTCTCCATGGTTGCTTTATACGTATATAATTACTTATTTAATTAATTAACATTTCATAAAGCGACTCTTTTGCAAACAAAAGTTTTGTCAAGTATCATTCAATACAAATAATGCCTTTTTCAAACAATGTGTTTCAGGTAAAAATAGTTGACCTTTGAATTTTTAACCAATACTCGTAGTTTGAATTGGAAATTTGAATGTATTTTGAAAGGAAGTAAGTATAATGTGAAAAAAAAAACGAAACGAGAGGTATGAGTGGAATAAAAAATAAGGATAGAAGAGTTTTGTCAGAAAAAGGACAGGTTTGTTCGAGATGGAAGGAATATTTTGAAGTACTGTATGAGAGTCGTGATACTAATAGAAACAACGGTGAGCCTGGTCTAGCTGAAAATTGCGAGAGTTCGAAAAATCTGAATGAGATCAGTTTACAAGAAGTACGAACCGTTGTAAAATCTGAATGAGATCAGTTTACAAGAAGTACGAACCGTTGTAAAATCTGAATGAGATCAGTTTACAAGAAGTACGAACCGTTGTAAAATACATAAAAAAAGGAAAGCGTCCGCCTGCGATGGAGTGAATATAGAACTAATCGTGTATAGGGGGGAACGAATTATCAGTTTTTCAACAAATGCTAAAAGTTTTTCAACAAATTCTGACTACACACCAAAAAGCTGGAGGAGTGCATTGATGGTTCCGTCATATAAAGGGAAGGGTGCAAAAATGGAGTGAAGTTACAGAGCCATTAGTTCGCCGAGTATAGCAAGTAAACTGTATGGAAAAAATCTGATAAAAAGAGTGAGAAGAAAGTATAGGATGCGATTTTATCTGTGTGTTTGCTTGTGCAAAATTGTATGCCAAAAAAATTAAAAGGACTTTTTGCCTATGTGGACTAGGAAAAGCATTTGACCCCACGATAAAAGGCTAGTTGTGGAAAATATTGATTGAATATGGTGCTGAACTTAAAATAATACGCGGTATTGCATCATTATACGCCGAAAGTACAGCATGTATATGCTAAGAGTTAATGGTACCTTGACTGAATAGTTTAATAATTCGACAAAGGTAAACCAAGGGAAAAGGTTAAATAACCAGCACTTGTATCTCTCAAAATCTCATTTGAACTTTTCCTCATTGATTCCACTAAACTGAGAGCAAAAAGTGTCACAGAATTATACAGTCTTACTGCAATAGTTGGAAAAGAGATGGTGAACGATTAAATGAAATATCGTAAAAGTGAAGATAAATTAACTCACGACATAAGCGCTGGTTCTACCTTGCGGAGTCCCTCCGAGACATATCTGTTTAGCACTAAGGAAGGAGTAAATTTCTGGTAGTCATTGTCCCATGCTGACAAATCTACTTCACGCAGATTTATTGACGAGGAACTTGAATTAGTTTCCTAAAAACCATATTTATTTATGAAAGAAATTAAGTATAAAATAAAATTATAAAAAATGGAATTTTTTTTTTGTATTATTTATAGTTAATAAATTGATATCGAAGTGTGTGCAAGGATTTGAATTCAGAAAGCGGGTGTTTCAGCTAATGTGTTAGTATTTAGAATAAATATATGAAATTTGTGCTTTAATAATGAAAACACTTCCAGACATGCCTTTATCTTTGGAAGTGGTTCTCTATATTCACAAATTCAAGACTTTTTACAATGGTATGCTCTTGCTTTCTTCGACTCACCCTTCCATAAAAATGATGTAAATTACAAAAGTTGAATTGTATACAAATAAACAAGTAAGCATTTTATTGAAAATTGAACGTTTAGACTTTTTCTAATTTTCTTTCGATGGTCTTACAGCCCATATCGAGCATTGGCCTCCGTCAATCTTCGCCTCCAACTCCTCCTGTCTTCCGCCACGACCACGACCCTTTTTCTAATTATTTTTGATAAAACCTCAAATAAAAATATATTTAGAAATCCATTGATTTACAAATGAGTGTCAATTTTACATAATGTCAAAAAATAATTTAGTTAATATCATTTTAGAAAAGGTATACGTTAACATTCCGATCAACTTCTTGTATACATAATTTCATGGTAAATTTATCATACGATAGTTAAAATTAAGAACCTCCCAATAATACTATAGTTTTTAGGAGGCCATCAATAAATTTTTAAAATATTTTGATGTTATTAATAAATAACTTTTTATTCTTTATCCTAAAATATGTTTTCCAGGGAGACTCAGGTGGTCGGTGTATTCAAAATGGCATCCAGGTGGTACTTGTGTTAGGAGGGTCAAGTTGCTTAGCACCAAATATTCCTGGAATGTACGCACGAATTTCATCCGTCAGAAACTGGATTACAGAAATAGCAGGAGTATAAAATACGAAGAGGAATATTTTATTTCCTATAGCAAATACTTAGAAACGGGCCATGCTAATAATTGAAAATTGAAGCCTTAATAAAATGAAATAACAAAATATTCCTATTTACACCAAATATTTATATACATCGAGTAAAAGAAAAATTCGTCGGATATTTTTAATGTATGAATTAAATTGGTATCTTCACGCATATAGTATGTTATGTCATCATCGCACGCAATACCACCCTCAGAAGGTCGTTCACGTTCATAGGAAGGAAGAGGTTTTTTCTCAAAAAACCTTTTGATTTCATCGCAATTGTTTTTAACATACTCGTACATACCATCAAGCCGTATCCCTTTTTGGGGTAGGCGGATGAGATAGATCTCTACGTCTTTCTATTCATGCATACGGCTCTCGCCCTATTCACATACATACATCTCGTCATATATGCAAATCTGACCTTTTCTCTCAGTTCAAATTTCTCCAGGATTCTTCTTCTACTCTTTCATCGGTTTACTTCTTTCTCGCTATTAATTAATTGTCCTGCCCATTGCCACTTCATTTTAATAAAATTAAGCAGGTTCTTAAATAATAGTACAGAATGATATAAATATTTATTTTCTAAAAGTATGACATTTAAGATATATAAGAAAATAATAAGAAACGTCTCCATTAGACCACTCAATTTACAATTCACTAGTGTGATAAAATTAGAGACATAAAATAATAAGGAACGTCTCTATTACACCATTCAATTTACAATCCACTAGTATTGTACATTCATCATTAATGAATAAGGGAAGTCTTCATTACACCACTCAATTTTCAAATAACATACTTTCATGATACATTCAGACATAAAATAATAAGGAACGTTTCCATTACAACACTCAATTTACAAATCACTTGGGTGATACATTCAGATATAAAAGACAATAATAAGGTTCGGGAAAATCCATTTTTTTTATAATAATACGTTTATCAATTGAAGTTTAATTAATTTTATAAAAGCGTGATTTTATTATTAGAAACGAAGATAACAAGTTTTTTATCAGAAATAATAATTTATTCTACAGGTATTACTTAGATTAATATTAAAGATTAAATAAATACTTTTTGATAAGAATAAAAATTACCGTAGTTTTTGTATCAAGCCCCGTATATATTATGCGTGTTTGTGTGTATACATACATCATAAACCTGACCTTAGTTTGTATTGAACATCCTTTATAAACTATTATTGTTAACAAAGGCAATTTTATATTTTTAAACATAATGGATGATTTATATTTTTCTCTTTGGTTCCATGCCCAAAACGTGGTGAAAATTCGTCCAGCCGTAATTCTTACACGTGCTAAACGTTTGCGAGTATTGTGGCTTGTTCACGTGCGGTAGTATTTCCACCACGTAAAATGACGAACTCCTACGTCCGGGCCTACTCAATTCTATTTCGATTAATAGGGTCGAAGACAATGTATTTTGGCCATGCATATCTTATATAACATATCTGTATCGCTAAATCAGATATGTTGAGGACAATTACTGACAAAATAATTTCACTCGGAACATATTTCAGGATTTCTCCTGACAGTAAATATTTTGAACAAATTATAGGAAGAAGTATTTATTGATTTTTAAATGATAAATTTTATCGCTTAGTAAACATTCCAATTCAATATTCAGATCTGTTCAATGTTAAAAAGATTTTATTAAAAAAAATCTTATTTATTGAATAATCTGAAAACTCTGAAGTTTACTGGGCTTCACCAAATAAGGTTGTTTGCAATGTCATTTTGCAAATAAGGTATTATATTTTTATAATTCATAAAATTTATGTAATGGTCGCAAGACTGCTAAAGGTACGTATATAGGCCATTTATACTCATATAAGGGTGTAATGGGCTCCACTACCATACCAGCAGTTCTAAAGTTGACCTCACCTACGCGTGGTGCATTTGCTGGCAACAGAGGCGACCTTGGTGATCGAGTATCGGTGGTATATCCAATAGTGGAATCCAATATCTTTCCACATCAAAGGAGAAGGAAATTACTATTTCCAGGGCAGCTCAAGTTCTGTAGATGAACTTGCTGTCTCCACTGTTTTGGGCCACAGGATAACCATCATACAGTTGCAACCTAACTTGGACCGGGAGCTTGACCGGTCCAACTAAATAAATTATACGCAGGTGGCAATTCAATTGTTATTCAAATTTTAAATATCTTCTCATTCGTATCTCCGCGTGAGGACGTCTATCCCAGCGAACCGTCGTAAGATACATAATGCAAGGAATGTGGCAAGACACTTCACCTTTGGCACTTGGAACATACTAACACTCATAGATTCTCATACCTCTGCTTACCTGGAAAAACTGAACAGCCCTAATTGACAGGTTACTTAAGTGCAGGAATGTGGATATTGTTTCTCTCAATGAGATTCGTCTTCTTGGTGAGGCAAGCATTGAGGAGGACATGTACGCATTTTTCTAAAGGGCTACCCCGTAAATGGTTACAAACTGCATCGCATAGCATTTGTCATAAAATAACGATCTGACTAGAAAATTCGACCAGAACCCAGTGAGTATTTCAGAGAGGTTAATTACTCCTCGCTACTAAGTTTCTGAAAATGTTTATGTCTAAGTCATTTCTGCATATGGTCCTGTCCTGGATGCAGCTGCTGAAGTTCAGGAACCCTCCGACCAATTTTAAAATGTTGTCGAGAGGATTCCAAGGTATGAAAGTATTTTCCTGCTTGACGATTTCAATCTTATAGTGGGTAAATACTCTGATATCAGGCAAGGGGCTAGAACTAAAAAACTCTTTCAGTTGCTGAAAAAGTTCTAACGAAGGGCATGGTGAATCCCCTCCCACCAACTTAAAAAATACTGTCACTAGATTCCCAATGTGTGTTCAGGCCAAATCGAGGTACAGTATACTTAATTTTCCCAATTCAGCAGCTGCAGAAAAAAGCTTGTGAGCAGCAGTCCACCTTGTCTATCACTTTCTTGGATCTTGCAAAGGCCGTCGATACCATCAACCGAAGTGCACTGTGGATAATTATAGACCACCGGGGAATACTACACAAATTTCTAAAAGTATGGAAAAGCTTGCACACCAACACCCTCACACAAATCTCGTACAAAAGCTTTTTCACAGACCGTTTTATTCCCAACTCTGGAGTCCGACAGGGTCCCCATTCAATTGAGCTTCCTCAAAGCTCCATCAATTATCGTTGACAGAAAATTGGAAACCAAAGGTGTTGCTATCCGCTACGAGTATATACATCATGGATGACTCAAAAACGACATGTCACAGACCTCAGTATGTCGACGACTGTGCTCTGGTTTCTCAATTTGCATGGAATCTGCAACAAATAATAGATACCTACGAGTATATGTGAGCCTATGAATCACTGAGTCTCAAATCAAATCTTACCTAAATCAAGATTCCATCCAGCAAAAATCTTCATCTTAATATTAATATAAATAGACAGATCATGGAATCAGTGCAGAATTTTCATTACTTGGATATTATTGTGAATGACAAAGCAAACTAGATGGTGAGGTTCACAATAGACTTAGTGAAGCTTCCCGGGCTTTGCGCTCTTCGTAAGCGAGTATTTGATAATCACAATCTAGCACTGAAAACCAAAACGGCAGTCTATAAAGTTGTAGTCATACAATCTCTGATGTATGGATGCAAATCATGGGTTCCTTACAGGCGATATACGATTACTTGAAATGTATCAACAGAGGCACCTTAGGCCAATAATGAAGATTCAAAAGAATCATACAGTATCAAATGATGAAGTTTTGAGAAGAGTCAACTGCTGTAGCATTAAGATTCTGGTGTCGCGTGCACGCCTGCATTAGTTTTGGACATGTAACTCGTATGCCTAAGTACAGACTCCTTAAAAATGTCCTCTTTGGCGAGCTGACGGAGGACAGAAAGATGCACGGTGGTCAGCGCAAGAGACATAAGAACGTACTGCATGACACGCTTGAAAGATTAATTTTCAGCACAACTGGGAGCAAACATCAGCGTACAGAACCGGAGGGTGTGAAACTATTGCTAGTTATCAGGTACCTAATAGAGAAAAAAGACGAAGACAAGCTGTAGATACTAAAGCTTCTTGCCTTTTATGCAACAGGATACGTCGATCACAAATTTGCTTAGATTGTCATCTCCGGTAGCACTAACGTCAGGTACCCTGAGCGCACACTTTATACTGTGCTTTATATTTATTAAAAATATTATACTCGTCACGGGTAATGAACATTCATTCATAAAACGTATCAAATAATCGTTTCTAAACGTCACTTGTTTAATTTTACCAAAAAATTTAATTATCAAAATATTTAAATACTGACTTGTACGAGTAGTCTACTAATAGGGTATATTCTCCGTCTTACAGATATTTTCGCTAGGTTGTAATGAGTGGTGTTCTTTGAAATAAACATAAAACTTCCGGTATCAGACATCAAACTTCAGGAGTTAAGTAAAAAGAGTTTTCCGAACAGATGAAAACATCGATCTTTGGATTTATGTAATTTATAAAAAGGAAATCTCGTTTAAAACTTTTAAAAACCTTAAAAAGGTTTCGTAAGTAAATCAATTTAATTGTAGATAAAAATATTATGATTCGAGTGCTAATGGAGATTAGCTAGAAATGACACAAGATAAATAGATTATTTACTAATTAGAAAAAAATAGATAAACAAGTGTGTGTATTGTGATTTAAATAACTTGATTGTTTTGTAGAAAAAATCATTTGACTCATGATTTTAAATGTCTCAAAATAAGGCAACTCCAGGACCTATCAGATATCCGACGTTGAATATTTAATTAATATGAGACCACTGATATTGTAGCACCCAATTTAGTATCACAAATTTTATTTTCTCTTGCAATATTTTTTACTTGTCTTGATTAATTGCTGACATGTTTAAATTAATTTGCTTATAATTTACTCAAGGGAAGATGTATAATTATTTTTAATTAAAATTTGTTTTTTTTTTATTATTTTCAACAATACCTCGATTTACTATTATAATAGTGTAACACCGTTTTAATTGTCCAAAATAAATATATTCATATTGAATTTTTTAAGTTGTATTGCTGAATTATAAATATAATAAGTACTTGCAAATTTTTGCCCTGCAAAAGGTTTTTACTATCATAGACGGTCGATGAATTCACCTATTGACGATTCAACCGAGTTGAGCAAGAATCTTTGTCAAGAAAAATGTTGACCATGGACAAAGATTTAACATTTATGTTTCTTACATATTTTATATCATCAAGTAACCAAAGACCTCTTCAATGTTGTTATATAAAAAAATCTCTCAAAATGTATGAACTTTCACATTAATTTTGATAGTCTCTGTGCCACTCCAGAGAAACTCATTCCGTGCTATAGGCCTAGCCACTCCAAAAGATTGATCAAGGTAATTCATTTTCTTTGTCTGATATACTCGTATATACCTTGACCATACTTGTTCTCTGATAAATAGAAGCGAAAGTGTAATTTTCGGTAAAAAAAATTATAACTTCCATGATTGATAAATCAACGGTCCTGATTACTATCTAACCAAATATAAAAGTGTTCAATATCAAAGTCAAATCCAGAAATGATTTGCCAACTTTATTCTGGCCAATCGACTTAGTTCGATGGGGAGTTAGGGCCTTATACGAGTAACATAACGAGTAATTAACTATATGAAAAACTTGTATAAAGTTGTGTAGCCCGATGTGTGACTATGGAAGAAAGATCTTAAAATTGATGATTTCCTTAGCATTCCGAAACTCTAGTAAACCGACTTTTAGAAAGCGAAGCGAGCTAAGATATTTTTTGCAAAGTGGGTCAGCTATATTCCATAATTAAACTTTTAGCAATTCTCAATTCAAGGATTGAGGTGAAGGAATAAGTCAAAAGGGTAGGAAAAAAAACACTGTCATTTAATATAGTAACGGATGTTGTGCTTATTGATGTCCTATATGAAAAAAAATAGGAAGAACTTAAAAACAACATTTTTTGGGAGGTCTTATCAAAATCAATGATTACATATGAACGCTACATACACACAGTTCAATTATCGCACTCTAATCAGCGTTTTTAATTTATTGATAATAAATATCCGCATATCCCATTGTTTAAATAAATTTATAAGATAACAAAAATATATATAAATAAAAATTTTTTTTGATAATTATAGTTGGATCTTTGGTTTATATTTTTTACAATGCGTCTGGCTATTTTGTGTTTGGTTCTGGCAACGTGTGCCAATGGTATGTTATGATTTGTTAAATATTTAACTATAGTCAATTAATTGACATCTCTCTTTAATAAATCTCCTAATCCATTTCATATTAAACTCCATACTTTTTTCTATTGTGTTATTCAAATAAGTATCTCACATGCATACAAACTATCACGCGATTTAACATTAGGAATGAAAGACAAGGTGCCAAATTGCCCTAACACGATATTCTGTCATCGCCTCCACGTATATAGATCTCCTCAAATATTAAATTCAAATTTTCTTCCTCTACTGTATATTACAGTGAATTTAACATTCGTTATATACAGTACAGGACGACCTCCGTGGCCTAGTTGGTAAGACGCTTGCGGGTTTGATTCCTGTTAGAACCCATTTTATTTTATAGGATTCCATTCTGGTTTTCATTAAAAGCTTCTTTAACATCTTTCCGGTTGGTTGGAAGATATTGCCACGTTACAATAAACACGCCAAGCTGAGTTGTATATAACGAAAGTGTAATACAATAATATAACACAGCCTGTTGGGCTTAAATATTTTCCATTTAAAAGAAAGACGTTAAAGACACCTAAAGTGAAAACCAGACTGGAACACTTTTCAATTTAAGAATCAGAACTCCAAAGAAAATCGAACCCGCAACACAGGCATTTTACTAACCGGGTTACGGAGTTTGTAAAGAAAATCAAACCCGCAACACAGGCATTTTATCAACTGGGTTACGGAGTTTGTAAAGAAAATCGAACCCGCAACACAGGCATTTACCAACTGGGTTACGGAGTTTGTAAAGAAAATCGAACCCGCAACACAGGCATTTACCAACTGGGTTACGGAGTTTGTAAATCTTTGTTTATTTATTTTTTTATGTCCACGGTCTCCCATAATGCATGTTGGATTTATTGTTATGCAGCAATTTCTTCTTATAAACCAGTTTCAATTTTGTTTATAAATTTTATTTTATGATATTTTTCTTGATAATGGTGAGACTTAAATTTAATATAATAAAATTACAAATCTCAAAATAAATAAGAATGATAGGAAGCAAGAAAACGGACGGATTGGTATAAGATATTTTCTGAGTGACATTACATTTTTTTTAAATCTCTCTTTAAGATCATTAAAGATAGTACATATTTAAAAGCCTTTGGGAGTTCATTTCTCAATCGTGCCAAATAGATCGCAAATTAATATTTGAAAAGATTAGTTGGAATGCAAAGAAGTCTCTCATCACTAAACCTTTACTTCTATCAGTTTGGTCCTACCACCTTATTGCGAACTTTTCTCATGACTTATTCATGGTTGCATTTTATTTTTAGTAAGGTAATTCTTGTCACTCGTCTATTCAAAATATCCAAAGCTACTCAACGCACTCTTTTTTGACCATTTTTAATACACCAATCTTTAGATCATCCTTGATAAAAATATTTATTATTCCATTATATATTAATAAATCACATATTTTTTTCTGTATAGTAATTTACTCGGTTCATTTGATTCGTTTTATACAACCACTTTTCACTCTCATGAATCAATGTTGAGAGACGATTTTCGTGGCCCAGTTTGTAAGACACTTGCCTCACACCAGGAAGTTTGGGGTTCGATTCCCGTTAGAACTCATGATTTAAAAAAAATATATATATTCTGGTTTTCACTCAAGGCCTCTGTAACATCTTCCTGGCTGATTGGAAGAGTTGCCAGATGGTTATAAAGCCGTCAGGTTGTACTGTATGTAACGAAAGTGTTATACAATACAATACAATGTTGGCGCTTATACATGAATTTTATTAGAATAACATGTATTTTTTCAAAAAACTTGTTAAATATATTTTAATTGAGGCCTTCAAATATCATGTTTTGCTATTATTTGGGAAATAAAAAAAACTTTACATACATAAACATATTGTTTATCAGATTAACTTTTTAACCCGGTGAGCTCCATAATAGAACATAAATATTATAATTAATTTGTTTTTATTAGATTGCCGCGATCGTACCTCCAATTCCGAGGGGGTTTTCAAGCCTACCGATATTTTATTGTTTCAGATAAGAGATAAAAAGTCATTTAAAAAAAAAGTAGAAGTAAGTTTAAATGTATGAAACTGCATACGCTTTTGAAAATATTACCTATCCATTAGATGTAAATTTTTTAAATTGTTTTGTTGTTATTAAAATTGGTAAAAAAAAATCGAAGTATGTTGAAATTAAAGATACTCGTTTTATATTATCCATATTTCTTACTTTACCATCCTTCAAAATCTGGTGAATTGTTTTAGCCACGTCTCCTCTCTCTTTCTTATTTTTCCATGTACACCTTGTACACTTTAGAAACGTTCGTTCATTCATTTTTATATATTTTAATATCTACATTCCACCTTCTTTCATACAGTTACATCATATTTTTTCTTAGTACACATGTCTTAATAGCGTTGAATTTACTCTCATTCCTCTTAGCTAGGTCAATAAATCAGTTCCCTAAATCAAGGTGGGTACCAACGCACTATTATACATTGTCATTTTTTGCTGATTTTGATATAGCGTGGTATTTTCAGTTAAGTTCGATCCCACAATCACCCACACTGTTAAGGAGGACAAAGTTAGTCCCCATCCAGCGTGATAGTCACTAGAAGATCGAAATCTTCTTTTTTATGAGTGCGACGTCATGTAGTGATGAAGAAAGAACTACCCAAAGGAACTCATCTTCTGATGGTGATATGGACGGACTTAAGGTCCGAGTAGTCATCTCTGGCAAGGGGTGATGGCGGACGCCATCTATTTTCGCTTATCAAGAATGAGGCGCGTTAATGCCGAGAATGCTTCCACCAAGCATGTCCTACAAGCATAGCTATAGCTAATAGCGCCCTCCATTGATCACCGAGGGGCATTCATTTGGCAAATAAAAACCCATTTATATTGGCCCAACACTTAATACACAAACATACGACATTTTAATAGAGTTGGCTCGCAAGGAACGGTAGCCTCTATATGGTTTTTTTGTTAGCCTCCAAACGCCTTTCTAACATTCAGCGGGGACAATCTGATATGAGAGATCATTTTTAGGCCCCGGTCAATCGTTTTTCCGAGATAGGTCGTTTCCCTCATGACGCGAATATTTGTTCCTGAAAAGGAGATTATTAGAGTCTGTAAAAGAAGCCCGTTCAATAGCACGCCGCAAGTTTTTTGCGGGGCTAATCTTATAATGTTCCTTGATCTCTTACTCACTGGTTCAAGCCTAGCAAATTACTGTTGATTCTTATAAGAACCAGATCAGCAACTGCGTAAGCGTGATCACACAACATGGGGCTAAAAAAGGCCCAATATACCGGCCTGCGGGTTATCGATGTCAAACTTCCTATCTTAAAACTTGGATCCGTAGACAAATCTCATCCTGCGACTATTTAAGTAGTGCTGAATAAATGGGAAAATGTTCCGTGGAGTATTGAGGATCTTTAATATGTTCAAAATCATAGACTACCACCAAGCATTATTGCAGATGGCTGAAAATTATAGGCTACCACCAAGCATTATTGCAGATGCCTGAAATCATAGGCTACCACCAAGCATTATTGCAGATACCTGAAATCATAGGCTACCACCAAGCATTATTGCAGATGCCTGAAATCATAGGCCACCACCAAGCATTATTGCAGATGCCTGAAATAATGAAAAATAATAAAAACACCCTTTTTTCTCTCGAGTCCGCCAAATATCGTAGAAGGTGGCCAACGGCCTCCTCACAGAAGACTCGTCTACTAAAATCAAATTGCAAAAGAAAAAATGAGTTGTTGTATATTTCGTTAGTGCTCCATTTACCTTGATCACTGTCTCGTTTTTTTAGTGCTCCTTTTATATATTGTTTATAGTCAAGGCATTAACGTTGTGGAGGTTTAAAGACATTGTTATTTATTTTATCAAACACAGTTTATTCCACTTTTTATAACGGTATAACCCCACCGGTTTCAAGGCTTTCACCTCATCTTTAGGGGAGCACAAACAAGTCTTGTTTATGCTCTCCTTTGAAAGCTTTGAAACCGGTAGGGTTACACCGTTACAAAAAGTGGAATAAACAGTGTTTGATAAAACAAATTACTATGTTCCTTTTATATCTCCAATTTATTTGTGTTAACCCATACACCGGAAATATGGAGAGAAAGATAATGTAAATTTAATATTATTTTTAGCACACCCATGGATGATGGGTCGCATCGTTGGAGGAATCGAGTCATCTGTAGAGAAGAGACCTTTCCAAGCTTCCCTGCAGACTATTTCCGCTGGAGTCGTGAGGCACCGTTGTGGAGCTTCCATAATTTCTCCACGACATTTGATGTCAGCTGCTCATTGTGATCCGTAAGTAAATGTTTTCGTTCGAATTCTAAAGTTTTTGAAATCGAATCGATCAAAGATGGAAGTATTTGATTGTTAACTTATTTGAATGTTTACATAATTTGATGAGTCAAATGTCCTATATTAAGCCTTCTCATTAGACCAAGAGGAGCAAAGAACGCCCTTAGCTTAGATTTAAGTACACCAATAGAAGAGACAATAATAATAAATGTTAGTCGGGTAAGATATTCTAGAAGCCTCTAATTATTCCGATCCCGAAAAATGACTCACCCACGTCATACAAAGACCTAAGGCCCATATCTATCCTGCCTACATTATCTAACATTATTGAAAAAATTGTTAATATACAAATTGACTCCCAATTTTAATTTAAATTATTTAACCCGTTGCAGTCAGGATTTCGTCCGCGACATAGTACTATAACCGCACTGGTCAAGATTATGGATGATGTCAGACGTGGAATGAGCTTGAAGCAACTGACATTGTTATGTCTATTGGATTTTAGCAGTGCATTCAATATTGTAGGCTTTGATTTGCTTATGGCTCGAACGCGTTCATAAAGATTCTCTGGATTGGTCATTGTTTGGTTTTCGAGCTATTTAAAAGGAAGACAACAGTTTTGTGAATACCAAGAGCGTATATCTGAATGGACTGATCTCTCTGCAGGCGTTCCCCAAGGTGGAATTCTCTCACCACTCTTTTTTCTATATTCATCAACCGAACAACATCATCTCTTAAGTATCGTACGATGTCATCAGCAGTCCACAGCTTATTGGTAAATTCAACACTGACTTACTCCCTCCAATATTACTTGATGGCTGTATCATACCATTACATAAAACTGTTAAAAACCTAGGAGTGCTAATAGATAACACTCTCTCATGGCGAGATCAAATAAATGAGGCAAACCGAAGGATCTTCTTCAGTCTTCAAT
This sequence comes from Odontocerum albicorne, assembly GCA_949825065.1. Taxonomy (NCBI): domain Eukaryota; kingdom Metazoa; phylum Arthropoda; class Insecta; order Trichoptera; family Odontoceridae; genus Odontocerum; species Odontocerum albicorne. The sequence goes on from OX463842.1 coordinate 32,188,437, forward strand.
CACTTAAAGTGTTGCAAAGAACCTTGCCTACTCAAACCAAAATTTGACTTCTGCAATCTTTGCTCTTTACGATTCTGGACTATGCGGACGTCTGTTCCTTGAATGTTACAGAGGAATAGCTGGACAAACTACAGCGTATTCAAAATGTTTGTCTAAGATTTATTTTCACCCTACGTAAGTACAATCCTATAACTTCATACCAGAAGGCATTGAACTGGTTGAATGTTAGAAATATACATTTAATTCACATTCTATCTCTATGGTGAAATATCCTTAACTGTCCCCCACTTCTTATCTTGACGAAAATGTTCAGTGTCTCTCCGATCATGGATTAGTGCAAACTCAAACAGATATTGTTTATTGGCCTTTCCAGTTCACCGCTCCTCTTTTTTACGTCATCCTTTACTGTCCATGCATTGAGACTGTGGAATCAGTTACAAACAGTTCTTGGCATGCTTTAAGAAGCGATTGAAAAAGCTCTTAATTTCTTGTCAGTAACATAACGTATTTCATTCCTGATTTTTTTCCTTTCCTCTCCACCATCCCTTCCTTTTACTTTGATTGATGATATCTCATTTTATATGAAAAGGAATGTTCGAGTGATTGCCCCTCTTTGTGGCGTACGTGGGCATATGCTCACTTATGTGTTCGTGGATTTCGTGGGGATTGATAGTCATTTCAATGTTTTTGCGACCATGTAACTTGCTTCATTTACTTTTGTCAGGTTGGCTGGAAAGATTACCGTCTGGCAATAAGCTCGCCAGATTGTATTTGCGATGAAAGTGTTAAATAAATAAATATTCTACATTTCAAGAAGCAAAGTAAAATCTTAACCTGTGGAAAATTATTCGAGAAAGACAGCTGTTTCAATTATAGGCTTGCCTAATTAACCTGCATACGAAGTTACCACAAGTTCCCAGTTCTACGAGGTACCACAGGATACTATATACATAACATGTTTGCAGTGGATGTGGGAGGAGATGCAGGTCTAGGATCGGACTTCATAGCCGAAATTGGAGATGTGTCAGAGTTTTTGTCCATCGTCTCTCATAGACAGAATAATGTCATCAACATTAAAATCAAAGCCTGTTCTGAGACAGCTGACTTACAGTCGAGAAATCGACAATCCAACAAGTCCAAGCTACAGCCGCTCGAGAAATTTGATGACTCTCAGCATGAACACATTTAGCCCCTATTTTATTGAATCACTTAAAGCTGGTTTTATTTAAATCAAACTCAATCTACTAAATGGCTTTAAATATTGCATATCAATTTGATTGCCTCTGTGCCATGCCCCAAAAAATATGAACTCATAATTAACTTTAATATTTTTTTTAACAAAATGCTTCTGGTTTTCTCACTATCTTACTTGGGATATTCTTCGAGGCTTATAATTTATTTTTATAAATTCAAAACATGCTACAATAATAATTTAAATGGCTAGAAACGCTTTTTTTTAATTTAAAGTTTTTACAAAAATTAAACGTTATGTCAAATGAAGTCCTTGCTTGTGTCAATTTAAATAATGCATTTGATTTATTTATCCATCGTTAAATTCATATTTTACTTTTCAAACCTGGAACGATTGATCTATCTATTTCTTTAATAAGATAAACTAATATTTTACTTTATAGTGGAACTTTGGGTACAGTCTATGTAAGAGTGGGAAGTACCGCATTCAACACTGGAGGGCAATCTCGGAAGGTGGCCGCATTCCTGAAACATCCCAGTTATAATCCATCACAGATGGATTTTGATTTTGCTATTATTACCCTGGCTGCGGGAGAAGACATAATTTATGGACCCAATGTCCAGCCTGTCAAACTAGCTGATGCTGAAGGTCCAGACGCAGGAAGTACCACTACAGTATCTGGTTGGGGAGTCACTAACGTAAGCTTTTTCAATTTATTTCTTCAATTATATTATATTTAAATCATTAACCTTTTTATCCATTATTTACATAAAAAATATTTTACAGTAAACTGCTGTACAGTTTGACATACTAAGAGTTTGTCAAACTGTACAGCAGTTTACCGGCATTGTTCTCATTATATTTAAACTCAATTTAAAATGTTATTTAGCTGGTCTTTTTACATACATTTTGTATAAATGGTAAAGTTCTCACTGATCTCACTCATAATTTATTTGTTACATTTTGTTGGAAAACGTGTTTTAGTTATCAATATTATGTTGAATTTATAAACAAGACCCATTTTATAAATGAATGAAGATAGATTAACTCAACAATTACAGTCCTAATCTGAGTGAAGGTGTGACAGAGGAAAACTAAGGAGAGTTTGGTTATATCAAGTTAAGGAAATATTGAAAAAAGAAAATGTTATCAGTCAGATTAATCGTTAGAGTTGTATGATAACGTGTAAGAATGTAGAGGAGGCGAAATATTTGAGTCGCTGTAGAAAAGTCTGGCGTTCTGTCCTCTTTACTTAACCTTAAGGAAAATGGTCTGATAACATGTATCTACAAATAATAAATAAATATTAGTTGAAGGATAGAATTGTCTTCTTTCATCTTCCTTTTAAGATAGATTATAAAGGTAATTTTATTTAGATAAACAATGTGTTGATAGAATTGTTTTTTTTATAACTTTACTATTATGGAATATCAACAAGAACGTCATATTAATTGTACAATATACAGAACATGACAAAAAGGAGGCCATTATGATACTAGGTTTAAGGAAAAAAGATTCAATAAAATGCCAAATATTTTTTAGGTCCGTTAAATCATATAAAAAATGTTATTTAATTATCACGCCAGAAAGAGATCAAAACGCAAAAAAATCGATTTAGGTAGGTACAAACATAAGTTTATCTGATGAAACTAAACATCTTTTACCAGCGTCTTCAGTGGTCAAGTTAGAAGATGTCTGTCTTTACACCCGCAGGATGTGGGTTCGGTTCCCGTTTGACCCAGTTTTTTTTAAATTGTCCCAATCAAGTTTTCACTTAAGGATTGTGTAAATAATTTTTCTCACTGGTCGGAAGAAATAGCCACATAGTAATAAAATAACCAAGCTTAACTGTATACAACGAAATTATAATTAAATATCCTTTTTAGTTTTTACGCTAATAAACACTCATGACGAGAAAATATGAAACACGTATTTTTCAGCAAGAAACATTTGACTCTTTTGTATGGATTTTTAGTCTTATTGAGTTGAATTTTACATGCAGTGACATATTACAACTACATTAAAAATAACGTTTTTTTTATTCGACGGACTTCAAAGTTTTTGTATTATTTATATAATTTAATGATCGACTGTCTTAGAGCATTTACTCAAAATAAAGTTTAGTGTCACTGTAATTATATTTGTCTTTTAGGAAAATAATCCAAGTTCTGCACCCGTCAACCTACGAGAAGTGAACCTACCAGTTTGGTCAAACAATGACTGCAGCGCTATTTACAACTTCCTTACATCCAGACATATGTGCCTTGGTGGAACCTCCCAGGGTGGCACCAGCGCATGCTTTGTAAGTACTTATTTTACTAACTTCTAACGACTTCTTCATTTTTTAATGTTAACACAGATTTTTTTTCCATTTAAAATATTTTATTTTACTGTATTTCACTATGTAGTATTTAACTTCCACGGTCAGGCTACAAGAAAATTTAACAATGACATATAAACAGAACAAAATATAAAACAGTGTTAAACGAAGTCAAATTAATAATAAAGCAAACCCACATAAATTACTCAATTCATTCTTGTAAGTTGTCAAAGTCATGTGAAAATCCATACTATGTTCATATTGATTACCCAATCTGTGTTGTATTGTTATGCAGGAGTTGTGCGAATCATTTGTTGTAATTGAGTGGATTTTTTTAATTTCCGGAAAGTAGTTTAATATTTCTCGGATAGATGAGTTCGGTCAAAATTTTCATCGTTAACGTCATTCTAGTGTTTTTCCGGAGTCATTTTGAAGATGGTAAAAATAAGTTGTTTTTTTTTTTTAATACGATAGCCTCCGATCTGGCAAGTCAATTACTACTGATGACAAACAAATCAAGGCTTTCACCGATAATAAGTTGTGTTCTACGTGACGAGATACTGAAAATATCGAAAACCACTGTCCTCGAGCATTTCGTGATACTTGGATACGCGAATCGCTACCAATTCGACCTAAAATATGAAATTACTTTCTGAACAAACCACACGTAAATCTACACATCATATCCGCTAGCTTAAAACATAGCTCATAAAATGCACTTCCGTGGTTTTATTGGTAAGACACTTGACTTCCAATCCACGTGTTGTGGGTTTGATTCCCGTTGGACCTAGATTTTTTTTATAAAACGATCCCAGTTTAGTTTTCACTGGTCTCTTTAACATGTTTAAAATTAGTTTGAAGAGATTGCCATATAAAAAAATCCCGTTTGATTCTACTACTTAAAATTAAAGTATAATAAAATACAATAAAATTATAAACTCTTTAACGACCTCCAAGGCCTTGTTTACGGCAACTCAAGCTCTGCGGATGACTTTGTCGACAAAGTCCTTCTATGTCACAGGAAAAGAACTGCAGAGTTGCAGCCTAAGTTGAATTCGTAGCGTGACTGATCCAACTCAATTATACGCAGCTGGTGCAACAAAAATGTATTGTTTGAATGAGGCTTAATTGTCATCCGGAGGTAAAATATCCTGCCTACCCGCAAGATATATATACATTGTTATTTTACTCGTCACGGGTAATAGACGTTTATTCACTTATTCAATTTGTTCTTAATTTTATTATCTATGTTTGATACTCGTATGTTATTCATAATACTACCCGAGCAGTTCAAGTATTGCTCTGATTTTTTAAGTACAATACTATACTGCTAAAGTACAGAAAAATAAATCATATCTTAAAAAAAAATTCAACTTTTAATGTCTGTGTTTCAGGGAGATTCTGGTGGCCCAGTGACCTACAACAATATCCAAGTGGCATTGGTCACAGGTGGACGTAGCTGCAGTGATCCTGGAATTCCAGGAATTTACAGCCGTATCGCGTCCGTTCGCCAATGGATTCAACAAAATACAGGAGTGTAATTATCAATAAACGTCTTATCAATGTTGTTTTTGGTGTTTTTATATTCTCCTACTTTATCTTATATAAACCTCTATACCTATACAAACATAATATCCCTCTGTTACTTGCCAAGGTAGAAATAGAGGATAGAACGCCAGACTTACCTTTTTCGACATTCATCCTTCACCTCCTTCACATCTAGACACGTTCTTATACAACCCTTACGATTTCTTTGGACGTTCCTTTTTTTAAAATATCGTTCACTTGATCCAACATTTTTTAAGTCTTTCACTAACACGTCTTCCGCTCACATTTGCACTATATATTTGTTTTGATAGTCTTTCTTCAATCATTTGTTCTACATGGTCAAACCATCTCAGAGTACTCTTCTTCATCTTATTCAACACACCAGCTTTAAATTCTCGTTCATCCATGATCACTTTATTTCGTATTTTGTCATAATTTGTTCCCCCATTTATTCTTCTCCGTGCACGCATTTTAATATAATTTATTCTGTTTCTTTTAGTATTTTTCCACGCCCAGGTTTTACTTCCATACATCAAAATCGGTACTAAAATACTATTGTAGACTACTGCTGCTTTTAGTTTAATATATCCTTTCACCACTGCTAAAGCTTTTTAGGCATCCTTATACTGTTTTATTGGTTGCGATGTTTCATTTTAATGCTGTATTGAGATATTATTAAAAAGGTCTTGATAATTGTAAAAATACGCATTGTTATTTAACTGAGCATGAATGAATTTCTAATGATCATTCAATTTGGTTAAAATAAACGAAAGCAAGTTTTTTTTGTTAAAAAAAAAACAATAAGCGTAATAAGGATAAGGACAGAAATTATTTTTTGAAAAATAATTTCTGTCCTTATCCTTATTACGTCCTTATATTTAAATATTTTTTGAAAATAATTTGATAAAAATAAAACAATTTAATTCATAACCACAGTACGTCGCGGAAATATTGGATTCCAGTGTAATATTCCTGAAAGCTGATTTGTATACGTTAAGAAGGAGTTTAAAAGTGTTCACACATTATTTTAAGTGACTCCTAACAATTGCAGCCATATTATTAATAAGTTATAAGAAAAGTTAAGTTGAAAGATTTAACACTTAAACTTGAAAAAAACATGTCGACACAAGAAGTTCATATTAAAGTGACAGACCTTTTTCGATATTAGCTTGGTAAAAAAGTATTGAATACAGTTTGATAATGATATTCTAAAGCGAAAGAGACTTGTCAATTACATTTAAGTTT